>JARQZK010000200.1:20000-92986 GCA_030704885.1 Cynegetis impunctata | reverse complement strand
GAAGGTTTTCTGCTGAGCGATGCACTTAGGAAAGTTTTTTTTCAATGAAAAGAATTATTTCCAAATTTTTATTTCGGTTCATTCCTAAAGTGTTGTTTTCCAAACCATAATTTATTCCGCTGGAATCGCAGCTCGGCGCGATGCACTTCGTGCGGAAAATATTACCTCAGTAATGAAGCTCTGCAGCTCAGGCGTTTGTTTTGTGTGAATAATCAAAATCATAAACTTATGATATAATGACGACTAGCAAATCCGTTTTCTCTTCAAAAAAAAATATTTTTCATTCAGATGGGCGTTTTCTGGCAACAATTTAAATATCTGAGTCTCAGATAAATAACAAAATATATCTTTCACTAAGATTCATCAGTGCTGCCAACTCATATCTTTACACTTCATTAACATTCATCTACCTTCTCCAAGAAAATAAGCTTAATCGTGTGATCTTTCATAGATGAAGGTGGAAATAATTACATAACTTCTGCGTTTGTTTATCTGAATTGAAGTGGTATATCTATCAAAAAACTTTACAATTTATATATGTGACACTGATGACAAACTAAGTATTTGTTACTTGAGAAACTAAAGAATTATAGATTTATTTTCGATAGGTACAGTGAATATTTCGTTATTATGAATCTCAAAGAGCAGATACTGCTTTGTTTTCGATATTAAATATATAAAATAATATTTGCTCTACATATGAAAAATTCATGAAAAATAATAATTTTGATTTCCTTGAGTTATCTCACAAAAATTTGTTGATTACTGAATGAATTTTCTGAATTTTATTTATTTTATACTGAATGATCTTTTGTAAAACACGTAATATTCAGTTGAACAATGAATTCAATGAAATTACTTGACAAAAGCTAACTAATATACAAACAATTCAGTTGAGATGTGTAGGAACTTCATGTGAATATCAAAATTATCTCTAAACTTGCGATTAAAATCTCATTATTCGAAAAATATTCATACCAACACAGTTCTGGATTCTCTAAAATATCTTCCATTGAACAGATATACCTAACCCCACTTTCACTCTGAATAAATTCACCGAAAGGATACATTAAAATCAATGGGTTGGTAAGATCAAAGCCCTTCAAATTCGAATGCAGAAATCTCCATCCAGAACTTGATCTAGATTCATTGTGACACTTGAAACCCACAGAAGAATGGTCAATTCTGAAAAATCCTTCATGAGATATTAATAGCAAATAATTAGTAAGTGAAAAATGATGATTACAAAACTGAAACCTAAAATATTGAAAGAATCTTGACATTATCAAGAAGTGTTCAATCTGTTCTTCAATATACCTACAGATGTGAGCATGATTGCCTCATTCTTCATTCTACATTTTTGTTTAATTGCATTTATTTCTTAGAATATTATTATTTGCTTTCTTTTTAGAACAATTATATATACACATATTCATATTTATATATATATATATATATATATATATATATATATATATATATATATATATATATATATATATATATATATATATATATATATATATACATATATATAAATAAATTGTTCTTGTCTGTGTTGAAATGTTATTTACTTGCCTTTTCTTAGCAACAGCACGCTACGACATTGTACAGGAATATTTCTTCATGAAATTCTTCATGAAATTCGTGATTTTCCCAGAACTTTTGATGGATAATTTGTCATTTATGAATTCTCAAAAGTATTCGAAACAAGGGACAATTTTGTTTCATTAAATTTTTTCTTGCTGTGGCCGTCTTCAGTTACTAATTGCGTGCTATTCAGGCCAATATCAGTAGTCTGGTCTGCTAATATTAGATTAAAAGGAAAATCACAGAATAACTTAGGTACAGAAATACTGTTCGAAATAGAATTTTGAAATCTGAAAAAAAAAACAACTTTTGTTTCATTAAATTTCCTTCAGCTGTGGCCGTCTTTAGTAACTAATTAGGTGCTATTCAATATTATATCAGCAGTCAGGTCTACTAACGTTAGGTTGTAAGGAAAATATAAATCCTCATATCAAATAATTAATAACCTGTTTTATATATTACATGGGTAAATTTTTCTGTGGTTTACCTCATCATCTAATATTAGCAGAGCTGACTACCGATATTGAACTGAATTGCTTGTAGTTAGTAACTAAAGATGGCCACAGCAGCAAGAAATTTATTGAAACACAGTTGTCTGTTTTCTGACTTTTCAATTTTCTCAAAAATCTTTAATGACAAATTGATATTTATCCTTCAAAAGATTCGATATTATCACAAATTTCTTGGCGAAAAGTGAGCTGTTCATTCGAAGTCGGCTCTCTAACACAAATGGCCTGTTATTGCTAAGAGAAGAGAAGTAAATTTATATCTACATGTATATATATATATATATATATATGTATATGTTTATATATATATATATATATATATATATATATATATATATATATATTCTATATATATATATATATATATATATATATATATATATATATATATATATATATATATATATATATATATATATATATATATATATATATATATGTTTATATATATATATATATATTTAAATAAATACATCGACAAAAAAATCACAATTATTATATATCTTTTACAGGACACTGAACCATAATGAGATAGCGATAGTGGAGAACTACGCTTTCAATGGTTCGCAAATTGGAAAACTGTAAGTGATGTTGAAATCGTTCTACTTCTTTTCCGTCTTTTAGTGCTCTAGTGAATCGATATATCTAAAGTCACGAATTGGTTTCAAGCTTGACTAGAACAAAACTCTCAACTTTTTATATGTTATCTCTCACTTCGACGAAAATTCGCACATAGCGAAATACTTCGGTCAATTCTCTTTTACGAGATAACCGTCAAGAAACTCGTTCTTATCTAATTAGTAGAATTGCGAATCTATTCATAAAAAAGAATTTCTCAATTTATGTTTAAATCTGGTTCATTCATTTATACTAAACTTTGTGTTTCTATATCCAGTAAGTACTTAAATCAAGTAATAATCTGATTCTTGAAATTCTGACTGGCATGTGCCTCAAAGAGATTTTGAAGAATATATTTATGGCTGTAAAAAAATAATACTAATATACCTACGTAATAGCTTACAATTGAATCTTATTCTATTATTTGCCTATGAGAAATTTTTAGATATTAGCTAACAGAGTGATGTATAGTCTAAAAAATATTATTTTAGATTTAGTATATTATTATCTATGCAATTGTTTCGGGCTGAGTGCATAATATTATCAGTTCAGTAGTAATACTATAAGTACTTCAAAATATTCAGGTTATACATCGATAACTTGTTGCATAATTACAAAGAGTGTCAGTTTGACAGTCTAAATAATACGACCGCGAAGCGGGAGGGTTATTCTGTCAAACTGACACGATTTGTAGTTATGAAGGAAGTTTGAGATGTATTACCTGATTACTCGAATCGACTCATTTTCGAACAGTTATTGATAAACGTCAAAATTTGAGGAAATTTTCGATTAGTAGAGCTACTCTATGTATAATGAGGTATTATCAGTTATAATATTACAAGAGCATCGAAAATAATCGATTATAACGGGTTTTTCAACAAGAGGTACCGGGTTTTGATAGTAAATAAAATACAAAATAAACTAGAAAATTTTAATATTGTTACAGTATTCTTTGACATAACTTATTACAATTAAGTAGGAAAAAAAATATCTGTCAAATGACCGCCACGGCTTCTGTGACATGACACAACTCTTTTGGCAAAATTTGAGATTACGTTGCTACACATTTGTGGTGGAATTTCTCGAATTATGTTCTGAATCTCGTGTTTCGAATCCGGAGTGGTTCCTGGATGATTCGCCTAAACCTTGCTTTTGACATGCCTCACAGAAAGTAATCGCGGGGCGCTAGGTCGCACGATCTTGGCGGCCAGTTAACATCACCATTTCGCGATAGGATTCTTCCTCTCAATTTCGTCCGCAATAAGACCAAAGTTTCTCGGGCGGTGTGACATGTCGCACCATCCTGTTGAAACCAATATTGTTAGCTCCCATATCCCTTAAAGCTGGCCACAAAAATTCGTTTATCATGGCGCGGTGACCGCCTTCATTTTCAAAAAGATATGTCCCGATTATGCCCCCATTCCACAAAGCGCACCAAACAGTCACACGTTGGGAGTGCATAGGCTTCTCGTGAATGCGTCTTGGATTTTCTTTGCCCCAAATGCGACAGTTTTGTGTGTTTACATACCCACTTAAAAGAAAATGGGCTTCATCGCTAAACATTATCCTCTTGCAAAAGTCATTATCAACAGCCTGCTTTTGGAGTATCCAATTAGCAAACGTACGTCGCTGCAAGTGGTCGGCTGGCTTTAATTCTTGAGTTAACTGTATCTTGTATGGGTGGAGAGACAAATCTTTTGTTAA
Organism: Cynegetis impunctata; assembly: GCA_030704885.1. NCBI lineage: Eukaryota > Metazoa > Arthropoda > Insecta > Coleoptera > Coccinellidae > Cynegetis > Cynegetis impunctata. The sequence continues at coordinate 88,565 of JARQZK010000200.1, read as the reverse complement.
AATTCGCCACGTTGTGGTTTTGCTGAGAGCCAAGTACTGCGTAAGTCGTGGGACAGACATTTCTGGATCTGCAGCCACACTTTCACGAACCACTGCAATGTTTTCCAAAGAACGGCATGCACGTTCACGTACTGGAGATATTACATCTTGGACAGATCCATCAGTTTCAAACTAACGCACAAAACAGCGAATTGTTTTTTCTGTTGGGCGGTTATGGGGATCAAAGTAATCACGAATTCTGCGAAAAGTCTTTATTACAGAAGACTCATTTTCATAATAAGTTTTCACAATGTAAGCACGCTGATCTACCGTGTATCGCTGCATTACTACTTGTAATGACTTGTGAAATGTCAGAACAACTCACTGTCATCAAATGATGGCACCCTATTATAAATATAATCTTTCAACATCAGGAACCTCTTATTGAAAAACCCTATACTTCCGAAAACGAAACACCACGAGAGCGCAGCTCGAGTGTTGTTTTACGAAAATACGTCTAGTGACGAAGTCAGTATAATCGATTATTTTCGTTTGCTCGAGTGGTATTCGTTACGATTATGTAACGAATAAAAAATATTAATTTTTTTTGACAAACCTCAAAACACCGTCAATATGAAAACATTCACAAATGTGAATGTTTTCATATTGGTGTTTCGACCAAAACGATTATATCGCGTCTTCAAGGGTATATTCACCTATCCATACGCAGTAGTTATTCAAAATTTCACGGATTCTATTGACTTATTCATACATGAGTTATATAATCAGTTATAATTTCACAAGAGCATCGAAAATAATCGATTATACTTCCAAGTCACGAGACGTATTTTGCGAAATACCACGCGCAGCTCGATTGGTGTTTTAACAAAATACGACGAGGTCAGTATAACGATTATTTTCGATTGCTCGAGTAATATTCGTTAGGATTATATAACGAATAAAAAATATAAAGTTTTTTTGACAAACGTCAAAACATCGTCAATATGAAAATACAGTAGAACCTCGATTATACGGGCCTGCCGGGACCGGACCTTTGCCGGATAATCGAAAACACGGATAATCCAAAAACTTCATTTTTATTTCTTTAATAATTTATTTACACAAATGCATATCAAAAGAATAAAAGAAACGTGATACATACATGTAACAAAAAACAAAAGTTTTAATATTTAAACATAATACAACGTATATGAACAGTAATAACTAAAAACGTTAATAAAATCACTTACAAAAAAAATCAGTAATTTTTTTTTGTTTTTGGGCTTCGTAAATTCTATCCCTCATAATTTCCTTCATTTTTCTAAGTTGAAGTAGATGAATGTCATCAGTTTCAGGTTGTTCTTCAAAGTAATGAATAAGTACATTTACTGCATCTCCTGCTTCTCTATGACTTGTTTTGATGATGACATTATTTTCATCGTCATCACTACTTTTGTCAGAACTTTCTGCAGAGGTCTGGTTATTTAGATAATCTTCGTCAATAATATTCTGATACCCTTTTTCGTCGTGATCACATTCTATCCATTCCTGTATTTTTGCGTTATCTATTTCTTCCAAGCCTTTGATTTGTGAGGCTATAGATGCGATGTCTTCGATTGGTAATTCATTCTCATCTTCAACTTCTGTACAATCTTCTGCATCTGCTGTTAAGGTCATAATTTTATCAAATTCTCTTTTAATGTTGGTCTCTTTCACTTCACTCCAAGCGCGAGCTACAGCATAAATTACTTCTTTCAAATTCAGACGTTTCCAAAATCCCATAAAGTCACATTCTCCCAACAATTGGAGCATAAGGTCTTTCCTATAAAGCCTCTTCATGGTTTCTATAACGCCTTGGTCCATGGGCAGGGCAATAGATGTCACATTAGGAGGAAAATATGCTACGAATATGTTCCCATCTGCTGATTTTAGTTGCTCTACATCAGGATGCGATGGAGCATTATCCAGTAACAGTACAGCCTTGGGTGGAAGATTATTTTCTTGCAAATAAGTTTTAACTTGTGGTATAAATTTTTCAAAAAACCACTTTTTAAAAATCACTCGATCCATCCAAGCAGCCTTTTGATTATAATAATCAACTGGCAGTGTTTTTACATTTTTAAAAGCCCTCGGATTTTTTGATTTTCCTATGACAGCTAGCCTAAGCTTATGGCTTCCTGATGCATTAGCACAGCATAACACTGTTAAACGGTCTTTGCTTACCTTGAAACCTAAATAAAAAAATAACTTTAAAAAAAACAATCAGTACAGTACAAAAACAAAGCTAACCTGGTGCACTAGTTTCTGAGCCTGCAGCAAGTGTTCTCTTCGGCATTGCTTTCCAATAAAGTCCAGTTTCGTCGCCAATATACACTTGCTCGGGTTTTAGGTCATGCTCCGTTATAAGATTTTCCAAATCATAGCAAAATTCAAGTATAGCTACATCATCGGCACTTAATTTCTCCCCTTGAATAGCTAATTGTCGTATTCCATGACGTTTTTTAAATCTGTACAGCCAACCGGAAGAAGCAGAGAAGTTTCCTTTAATTTTCAATTGCTCGTGAAACTTTTGTGCTTGCCTAGCACACATCGATCCTGATATTGGAACCTCTTCCGATCTTTTTTGTAAGAACCACTTGGTCATAGCATCATCAAGTTTAGGAAAAGTAGATCCTTTTAGAGACTTCCTGTCAGAAATAGCTTTTGCACTATCAGCTTTAGCTATAAAGCTCTGTAACTTGGCTTTATTCTTCACAATGTCGCGAACCGTTTGTTTTCCAATGTTATATGTTTTAGCCAATAGAGCAACATCTTTCTGTTTTTCAAATTGTTTTAAAATTTCCATTTTTTGTTCTAAAGATAATACTTTCGTTTACGCTTTTCGTTAGCACCGGTACGCTGCATTTTGTGCGTGTTTAAAGATTCGGGTTGATACTGTTAATAGTTGACGAAAATAATAAGTAAACACATACAAGTATGTAAATTCGGGATTCCCCGAAACGAAACGAACGTCTGTACGAGACGAGCGACTGCGCGGTGCATTCAATGTTCACGCGCCAACCTCTGGCTAACAGACACGGATAATCCGCGCACGGATGACCAATTTAACATGCCGCACGGAGAATCCGCCGCCCGGATAAAGCGCGCACGGATAATCGGGGTTCTACTGTATTCACATTTTGACACTTACTAGGCGAAACACCAAAACGATTATATTACTGCGTATTCACTTGTCAATACGCAGTAGTTATGCAAAATTCACAGATTCTATTGGCTTATTAATACATGAGTTATATAATCGAAATCATACAAGGTAACTTAACTAAATTGATCGTTCTGATTAGTTGAAAATTATACGATAAAAATAATCAATATTAATGTGATACTGCAATTGAAGTTATTGAATTTAACTTTATTATCGTGACTTGCATTGCAGAGTTTATTTTGTCTTCTACCAGGGATAAGAATGAATTAATTTATCACTTCAACTTCTACAAATTCCATTAAATCAAGAATTTCACCTGGATTCAAGAAGTGGCTTAATTTATATCCTGTGAGTTGTATTAATCGTAACTGAATGGATATTAGTAGAGCAGAAATTTCATTACTCAAAAGAATATAAGCTATTTCTTTCTCAATAAAAAATTATTATTGCATTATTTCATTTGGAGGTGACCTTATATCTTTTTTTATATTAATCAAATTAGAAACCTGATACATATTTAAAGTAGTTAATTAACACTGAAATTTCAGCCAAATATGTTTCCAGTTATAATAATAATAATAATATTATATATTTATCCTGAAGGACATTACATTAATGTATAGGACACGTCAAAACAATTAACATAGAATTAACTAATCTCTGTAGAAAAATATTCTTCCAGAGTATAGAAACATTTATTCAATAATATTGTGGTAACTTCCTTCTTGAATCTTGATCGACCTAAGGACTTGATCCAGTTGGGTAGGTGATTGAACAATTTGATCCCTACATATGTTGGACACATTTCAAATTTAGAGGTCCTATGAGCCGGAATGCAGATGGTGCAATTATGCCGTGTGTTATAATTGTGAAAACTGGAAGTCGTATCTAACTTTGACAATTTTCCGTGAATAAACAGTAGACAATTTAAGATGTAAATACAAGGCAATGATAAAATTTTATGTTGGATAAGTATCGGTCTGCATGATTCTTGGGGCTTCAAGTTGAAAATGAGACGTATACATCTTTTCTGTGATAAAAAAATTCTTGCACTTGCTGCCGAATTACCCCATAGAACCAGGTTATAGTTCAAGTGAGCGAACACCAGGGCGTAATAAATAGTGAGCATGCCCTCCAGAGGCAGTGATTGCTTGAGGCGACTAAGAGCGAAGAAAGACCCATTCAATTTTCTGCTGAGATGTTCGGCATGACAGTGCCATCGTAAATTTCTGTCGACGTGTACACCCAGAAACTTGACGCTGCCAGTAGATTTAAGTAGGCTGCCTTCGAAATCGACAACAAAAGGTACCTCAGGAATAGATGATTACCTCTGTCTTGCTCAGATTCAACATAAGTGAGTTACGATAACACCAGTCAGAAAGCTCTCGGTTAAGTATTTCGCATTTGGTTCTCAACTCATCCATGGTCGTCGCTGATACTCCCATTGATGTGTCATCAGCGAAAAGAGTAATCGAGTCGGCACTAATATAATCAGGAAGATCGTTAATGAATAGTAGAAAAATTAACGGTCCCAAAACAGAACCCTGAGGTACCTCCATAGATAGGAGATTTTTCTAGATCTGCAATTTTTATTCTCAACAAATAAACAGCGGTCGGACAGATAACTAGAGATCCACTCCAGAAAAAATTTTCTCCCCACAAATATTGAGCAAGATTCTTTTAAACATGTTCAAGCCTGACTTCCTCTGAAAAAAGTATTAAATAGAAAACACTTATGATTTTTCTAAAAGATTAACTCAAATTATGCTAAGATGATTTAATGATGTCTCTATGAGAGTTATTGTAGGCAATTGGTTAGTTTTTATATGACTTCTGTTAGTATGACTTAATTTCTTCTGATATAAAAGATACACAGATACATTCGGCGCTCATTTTATTGAATATGATGGGGTTGGACTCATTGCAATGATGTAGTAGTGAATACTGAAAATATATATGTGCTAAGATATTCATTACAACTGTGAATATAAAGTATTATGTGAGAACAACTTGGGAATCAATTGAAGTAGCTACAGTTCAGTACAGCCATATAAATCCCGAAAATAGGTTGCCTTTTTCTACTAGAAATATTTTATGCTTTTTTTGTTTGACACAAATGAAATTTTGGGAGGTACATCGAACATTCAAGGTATAATACATAAATATAGGACCAAAATACTTCCAATTGTAAACTGATGCTTCTCTTTGATTCGAGCTGAAGCAAATGCTGTTACTCTCACGAATTCATGAAATATTTGTTATTATATCTACAAGACTAACACGTAATTTTTTTACGGGCAATGCGAATAAGTGTTGATGGAGCCGTTCCTTAATATTCATAATAAAATACTTGTACGAAAAACATTCATATTATAATGAAGGATTGAATAAATGACTAAGTGCCACTTTGTCTCCAGACACTGAATGTATAATGAAAAGTATTTTTATTTTCTAGAGGATAACACATTGTGTTATGTTAAACTCATCCTGGATGTTATTGAAAGGCAAAAAAATAACACAACAAACGAATCAACTGATACGGTGGTATACATTTGGATTCGTATATTGTTATAAATATATCTCAGATAGCTACAAAACTTTATCGGATGGAAAATCCACTATTGAAAATTACATTTTACCTTCACAGATAATGGAATACCTCAATGTTTTTGATATGGATTAATATTAAATTTTCACTAATCGAATTGATCCTTTGAGTATACTGAAGCATGCAAAAATTCATATTGAAATTTAACTTTTTGAAACATTCTTTGAGTATTGGAAGTGGGTTGGAATTTCAGGAAAATAGTTCCATCAAGAATTTTTCTATGGTGAATTATAAATTGAATTTGGCAATCAATAATTTGAAACAATTTCAACTTCTCCATTTTAGAGATAACTATTGATAAATATTTCAAGAAAGAGTGAAAACATTTCTGGATTATTACATTCAGTTTCTTCATGAATTTTTATACCGTAAAAATAAAAATCTCATTCAGTTCAAGAAATCATCTAACAAATAATTTCATGATAAAAGAGGTGTTTTGTATTTAATAGTAAATCTATCTTAAAATATAAGTACCTATGTAAGTTATAAAAATTTTCATCTTGGAAATATTGCATTAAAGTAAAAATATCAAATTTACTTCTAAATCAGTATAGTTCAAAATGGTTGAAGTTTATTAAATTAATTAACAATCGATGTTATTTTTCTAAATTCCTGTGATATTCACATAAAGAAGTTCACAGTTATTGAGTTGTTTCGAGTTTAGAAGTATCAAATAATTAAAGAATTAGAAATCCAAAATATGAATTGAAATATCGATATCAATAATTTCGATGAATACTGAAATTTAACCAAAATTCGTTAGTAGCAGAAATCCATCACACATTCGTATGTCTACCGCATTTCGTTACACCATTCGAAACACTGCTGTAGTTTCTTGAATTCTGAAAATAATAAGTTCAGCTAAAAGCTACGAAAAATTATGAAATCTCCACTCTAAAAAGACTGATGCTTGAGAAAATGTAGCAAATCCGGAAAAAACATATATTTAGCATCAAATCTATTCACACATACACTTTTAGTCTTCTATCTGAATTTGTAGGGGCTATAGGGATACGCACCCAGAAAACCTCACGATATTAATACATAAAGATGATTTGAAACCCCCATAGTGGCAAGAACTTTACATCAACTCAACTCGCATAGAAACTTTCAGCGGCCATATGCCTGCCATATATGCTACGGTAGACCGGATATGTTACCTGTGCAGGTATACCTGCGCAGGTCATATATATATATATATATATATATATATATATATATATATAATATATATATATATATATATATATATATATATATATATATATATATATATATATATATATATATATATATATATATATATATATATATATATATATATATATATATATATATATATAATTATATATTTATATATTTTGAGGTTGCGGTCAGAATAATTGTTGGGCTAGGTCAAAGAATACTCTTTGTCATATGGTCGAGCTTTCGGAAATGGTTATTTCCTTTATCAAGACATCTATAATAAAAGAAAAAGATTAGATTTACAACAGCATTCACAAAAAATTAAAAATTACTTTCTAACTTGAGGTTATATAAATTTTGAAAAACGTGGAAAAGAACAGAACAAGCTGATGGGTACATTCTTGAAAACTCCGTCACATAAGTAAACATCCATTACAAGAATAAAAATCTTATTTTTAATAATCAGTACTTTCCCATCTTGCTATCTACAGGAAACCAGACTAACAAAATGGTCGAAATCACCCTGAGCACGCGGAAACTAAACCACAGAACAATTAGGTGATCTTCTTTCAATAATTGACAATCGTCGATATATCAACATAAACATGACACGGTCCAAATTAAATTTAAAGAAACTAAAAATATTTATCCGAAAGAGCATGGTGTGAAAATTTTGAAAAGAGTTTTCTATAATTTTTTTTTACAACTAAAACAATAACTGCAAACACTTTTTTAATAGTTCAATGAACTAATGTTACTACCTCTAAATGGCTAACAAATGGGCTAAATTTTGCTCTAATTTTGAAAGATTTGTCACAAGTTCAATTTGACAATTTTACTTGTAGTCTAGACAAAATCTGCTTTATAGAACTACAGTAATATAAAATGAAAACATTCCACTGCATACCTCGGCTACTATGCAACTATAGTGAAACAGACGAACCCAGGCTGGAAAATATTACACCACCAATGTGGAGTGTACACCCTTGATAAATTTAAACAAAAACAAACAAACGAAATGATTAAACAACCGATGGTGCGCTCAGGAAACAAAACAAAAAACATTATCGACTCTACAAATCAAAAGTTAAAAATTTCTTACAAATTTTGAAAAATATAACTTGCACAACGATGAACCTATGGTCTCGAAAAACAACTCTGTTCCAACTTAATAATGTAATTATACATGATACTGAGGTTGTTGAGATCAGTTTTCTTATCAATGCTATTTTTGTCATTATTAATATAGAACATTTCCTTGAAAACTCTCTTGTGAGAATCTTCACATTGTCATAGTCCATAATATGACTATTCCCGACCACATGCTCAGCAAGGGCACACGACAGTTTACTTCTGCCACAATCGCTCTTGTGAGACGTAATGCGTCCCGACAAATTCCTCGATGTTTGTCCAATATATGACCCCTCACATGACCGACAAGGTATGCTATACACTAAGTTAGACTGTTCTAAAATTTTAAATTTAGTCTTAGTATTAGTAAAAATCTTTTTATTTGTCAACGGCATACGCTGAGCAATCTTAAAATTGTCACCCTTGAAAACGTTAATGAGCTTTGAAGTTAAATTTTCTATATAAGGTAAAGAACTGAAAAAAATTCGATGAGCATCATCTGAGGAGTCTACAGCACCACCACCCCGATCAACATCATCAGCAACATTATGGTCAACATCATGGGCAGTATCAACCAATTCACCATGTCTACCTCCAACATTAAGGGTTGAGACATTTAGAGAAGAGCTAAACACCAATTTATTAACTATGGTCTTTGGATATGAATTCTCGAGTAAGATATCCCTCAACTCATTTAAGCATTGGGTGGAAAAACGTGGATGTGACAACCTCACTACCCTGGTCTTCATCGTGAGGACAGTGATAGTTCCATTGCGTTCCTTGATATGAAAATTTACAAAATTTACAAATATATATATATATATATATATATATATATATATATATATATATATATATATATATATATATATATATATATATATATTATTAATTCAAATCAAACACTTGGCTTACTGTTTCACAAATATATATTGAAAATTAATAAAAATTAACAAAAAGTTCGACATGTTTCTGTAGTGAACCCATTCTCAAGACTAATACAGGAGAGATGACAGCAAATTTATTTATAAAACTGAGGAAATGAAAGGGAACAAATGGAATTCTAATTGATCATTCACTATAGGTTGTTTATTTCTGAAAGATCTGGTTATCTCCAAAGATTATAAAAGGTCGAGACGTTTTCCTTTATTACCTGCATGTAAACATTTAGTTTTATCCATATCTATGAAGCGATTGTTATGAATACAATGCTCGGAAAAAGCAGTAGTATTCTTATTAAATAGAATTGACCTTCTATGTTCACCTACTCGAGTTTGTATTTTTCTAGCTGTTTGACCGAGCCCACCAACACACACACATATATATATATATATATATATATATCTATATATATATATATATATATATATATATATATATATATATATATATATATATATATATATATATATATATATATTCTGTTATTTTTTGGGGAATAACGATTCGTCTGAAAAAAAAATTAATATGTTTTTGAAACTTTCATAGATGCCATTTCTTAGAATATTTACAAGCTTCAATTTCTGTGAAATTAAAGACAACTGTGTTAACAGAAATGAGATGAAGAACAAAATAAAGAAACTTCAGCTATTATATTCATAGGCCTCAAAAGATATTCAGAATCTAGTTCTGTTTACTTTTATGCTATATATTTCCAGAGAAAAATGGGAGTGCAATGGATGATTCTGATGAAATTTTCAAATAAAAATTAACAATTTTTAATAACGATATGGACTTTTAATAAAGGCTTATCTAGAAATCGATATTGCCTTTAGCTTTTTCAGTATGTGAAGCTTGATAATAATGAAAGTGAATTTGATTAACACTAGATACTTTCCATTAGTTGACATAGAAGCCTTAATCAACATTAACAGAAACATATCTTTTTTAATTCATCCTAATTTCTTTTTCCGTCAAGTTGAACTGAGAGCTATGATTTGTATTTACAGGGCTCTGCTAGTTTCTCATTGGAACCGCAGCATTATCGCTAGAGGAAATGTAATATATCGAACAAATAAGCGTTACTAAATCACCGTGGAATTATTCTAACTGAAAGCAATATCGAATTAAATTCGAATACTGATCCGGAATGACCAATTACCTATGCTCCATTACTTAACTATAGTAGAAGCATTAACTACTCATCGATTTTCCTTCAGTTTCATAGAAAATAAATAGAATCTGAATTTGTAGCATCAAGCTATTCGGCGTATCTAATATCAGCGTGTTTAGTTGAAACATTAACTATTTAGACAGATTGACTTGACCTAAACATCAATCCTTGCAAATAAATGAGTTTGCAGGTAATTCAGTTTGACAAAAAAGGAAATTTGATTTATGTGAATTAGAATAAGTCATTTGTCGTATTAAAAGAAAACATTGAAATGAGGTAGATATGTATCGTGAGACACCAAGAGGGTTTTTAAAAGCTGTTTATTTCCAATATTACAATAATGGTAAAGTTACTATACTAAATGAATTTAACAGAGAGATGTGTTCTCTTCAAGAGCAAGCTTAGAAGTGATTGAAGGCTAATACAATAGGTTATACTGTAAACTTCTTATCTATAGTCTAAAAATAGGTTTCTTAGAATAACAGAGCAACCTTGCTGTTTATTATGTATACGCTGCACTTTATGGATATGTAACTAGGTAGTGGTTGTAGATCTATATATATATATATATATATATATATATATATATATATATATATATATATATATATATATATATATATATATATATATATATATATATATATATATATATATATAAATATATATATATATATATATATATAATATATATATATATATATATATATATATATATATATATATATATATATATATATATATATATATATATATATATATATATATATATATATATATATATATATATATATATATATATATATATATATATATATATATATATATATATATATATATATATATATATATATATATATGAATATATATATATATATATAATATATATATATAATATATATATATATATATATATTATATATAAGCTTTTTGATAATTATCAGCAATAACAGGCTTGGTGAATGTCAAAATAGTATATTGTATGATTAGTGGGAAAAGCATAATATTCCCAAACGACTGTGATAATAACCAGACGAGGAGCGTAGCGACGAGTCTGGAAACACAGGAGTTTGGGAATATGCTTTTACCACGAATTATAAATACACTTTTTTCTTCGATCGTTGATTTACATTTAAAAAATTAATTTGAAAAAATTTCATTCAGGATGTAATCTAGTAAGTTTAAATAGGTTTCTCTATGTTCATATTAAAATATAGAAGCGGTAACCATGGAAATTACTTTGTTATGACAAGAGCAAAATAATTTTAAAGCCGGTTTTGTTTGATTCGTTGTATATCATAAGGAATTAAAAAAGAATTAATAAACATGAGCCCTGATAATGATTATTTGTTACCTTGCACGCCTCCTGAACTAGTAGAAGCCACGAACGCGGCTTCACTTAATTTACTTCTGGCGAAATAAAGAGAAAAGTATGAACTTGCGTACCAACGCTTCATGGATTTTTGCAGAAAAAACAACAGTGTATCCTTTTCTGAGAATGTACTGATAGCGTATGTTGCTGAATTGGCAATAAATGTAAATATTAACAACAATTATAAAAATTAAAACCATAGTTTGTTTCATTTTATTGTAATAATCCATTTGTAACATTACCGCACGCTAGAGCAGTGCGGTAAGAATATTACCGCACTGCTATTTTCTAATTGCTTAGCAACTACCCACTTTTCTGGAATGTTGAACTTTGCGCATCGAAAACAGGTCAATATAGTGTCACTTTTCTCACGATCGGAGAAAAAATCTCGATTGAAAAGTTAACGTTTCACCACGACATTCGTGGCTTTTTCAAAACTTTTGAAATATTGAAATTTCTTTCGGGCAGTACGAGAGGGGAGTCAATATCAAGAAATGAAGTGCTCACTCGCGCGGTCGGCACCCTAGGGTCAAATGGAAGGGTTTTTGTGTGTGTATTATAATTTTGAATTATTTGTTAAATACTCATGAAAGGCCACGGCGGGCCGCTAGTATTAAATAACACTGAATTATTCTCATCGATGTTAATCAATGAGAGTAAAATAATTTTTCTCAGAATCTATATCGTGTTAATTGCTCTACCAAAAAACTTCTGGAACCTTCTCTGAACAGCCTCAAGTTGCCATTGCGAATAATCAATACGTTCATTCTCGGAGCAGAGAAAATATGCCTTATATATATTTATATATATATATATATATATATATATATATATATATATATATATATATATATATATATATATATATATATATATATATATATATATATATATATATATATATATATATATATATATTATATATATATATATATATATATATATATATATATATATATATATATATATATATATATATATATATATATATATATATATACCCAGTAAACACACTTACATCTTATGGATCAACTCGACGTAAAGCATGTCATATGTACGTACAGTTTCGTCAGGTATACGTCTTGTTTACGTACATAGGTGGTCATAAGGGCACACAAAAGAACGTACAAAAGACATACGGTTTAGGTCATTTAATAACCAAAATAAGACGTTATTTTACGTTTTAAATATGTATTAATTACGGACATTCTACATTTAGTTTTGGTTATATGTACGTACATATTCGTACGTCTTGATGACCTACTTAAAAAATAATTTGTGACTATTTTTGGATGTCTAATATAACAGATGAATCTCTGAGAAGCTATCTAAACATTTTTTTTTTCAAAATTCATCAAATTGTTGAATATCATAAATAATAATTTACCTTTACTTATGTTCTGATATTCATCAACATTTTGATGGATTTAGAAAGTGTGAATATTATCTACCAAAGATCCATCAAACTGTCATATTGGATATCTTAACTAGCTAGATTATCTTTTTCAAGTTATAACGTTGATAGGTGCTTAAAAAGGTTGATTTGTAGTAATAATGAATAATAAATAAAAATGCATGTAATAAAAAACTAAAATGTATACTCTTGAAAAAAATAAAAGTTTGAATAAAACATCTAAAGAGCAAACCAAAAATGAAACAATATTCTTTAAACTCAAAATATGCTATTTTTTTACAAACCAAAGACTGGAAAAAAACGAAAAAAAAGTTTAAAAATAAAAAAATGTTCACATATTCTGATTAGTTCATTTTTTCAATAAATTTTAAACGGTCTGTGGATCTTCGTAACCATGAAGAAATACTCTCTTCTATAGCTTTTTGATCTCCCTTCTCATGTCGAAGTGCTGCTTCTAAAATGTATTAAATAAATTAATATCAAAAAAATCTGATCAAATAAATGTAAAAATCACTTTAAAAAAGTGTTATTTCAAATGATACAGAGATACTATATTGAGAAAGAGACATAAGAATCATTTTTATAGAACAGCTGCTGACTTTTGTATTGATAAATGGCATAAAATTTGAAAAAGTTAAAAATACTCACCAATTACCAGTTTTGCTACTTTCAAAGTATAAAATCTTAATTTTTCGCGCCTTTCCAACCAGCTATATTGTGCAGCTAATCCGTTGGTAAGAAGTTTGCACATTACCCTCCTAATTAAATCATATGTGTCTTTTCCACCTAGTTGGGAAATATCAGTGACCTACAAACATAAAGTGTTAGACTATTGAAACTCTAAACCAGATTACTAAATATAAAATTAATACTATAACACTTACAGCATTTTTGAAATTTTCCTCATTTTCCAAATATTGGTTTAGTTTTTCTAACCCAGCGGGGCTATCACAAGGTAGTTCTAGTCTTCTAAATAAGCTGTCTTCTGGACTAATATTTTGCTGTGAAACTGGTTTTTTCAAACCTCTTACTTCTATTGATAAATCTGTTATCATATATTCACCTAAAAATAATTTCAAGACGTTAGTTAAATACCCCAATATAGAAAATAGGACTATTATACTATTCAAGTACACTCACTATTTTTATCACATTGGCTACAATTCGTTTTTCCTGCCATTGCAGTAGATACTGGTGTGCTATTATTTAATTCCGAGGTACCTGCTAACTGACCCAAAGTCACTGAGGGTGATTGAGATATGTCTAGAGAGGGAAGATCATTATTATAATGTTATTAACATAAAAATAATAAGTAACAAAAAAACTACCTCTTCTATTACTTGAAAACCTTTTATTCTTCTTAAGATTTGGGGGTGTTTATAATAGAGTACAGCCATTATCTTCATCTGATGAAGATAATACGCGCTTTGTTTTTCTCACCGGCCTCTGTTGTTCTTCTCCATCGGTCGTACCAACATCACTCGTTCCTTCAGCTTTTATGCACTTTTGACGTGCTAATGCATAATCAGCTGTAAAAATTATTTTAATACATATATTTTCAAAACTAAAACTACAATACCGTATGTAGCATTCCTAAAGATTCTTATTTTAAAAGTTGGCCAGTAGGTATTTAGTGGGTGATGGTTCTTTATAGCAGCCGCAACTTTATCTGCAGTAAATTGAGGCCAAACACACTCATCAGTTCCTATGATCCATGTAGATGGAACAGCTGCAAGAGTATTATCTATTTCGAAGGAAACAACAGTCTACGTCTTTGTCTCCATTATCCTCAAAATAAAAAAATAAATGCAAAGCAGAAAATAATACCATTAGTAGGTATACACTTCAATAAAAACTAGATATACTATTTCTAATTTGAAATGAACAGCAAAATAAATCCTTAAGAAGTTGACTCAGTTTGTAGGTGAGAGGACAGGCAACAGAAAAAAAACAATATAGTTGAATTATGGCCAACGGCCACGTTTAGTCATAATATTTTGACATCTTCACTGTTACAAAAATGAACAAGTAATAACTTTTTATTCATAATTAGGCCGGAAAATGTCACTTGTTCAATTTTGTATACTTAAAAATGTCAAAATATATTGATGAAATTTTGGGCAAAATTAAATTAGTTGTTTCTGTTGCCTGTTGTCTCACTAGCAAGTGAAGTCAAACAAAAATAAAATGAATTATGCAGGTGATATTATAAGTGTTCTAAAACAATTATTGCTAACTAAAAAATAGAAGAAATAATATATAGAAAATTAATATGTATGTAACAGAGGAAACACAAACTTGTTATTAAAACTAATTTTAACACATTTAAATGCAATTTGATTAATATTCCAAAACTTCAGTTCACTCATTTTCTCATCAAGTAGATAAATATCAATATCTGAAGAATTGCACGGCTCTATGAAAAAATTTTGTTTAGTTAAATACTCATTCCCTATAATCAAAATTTGATTATCAAATGTTATTACAAAGTGTTTAATGTCTACGATAGTGCCATCAGATAAGTAGCAACAATTATCTGAAGGAATTAAAGATAAAGTAAAATTTTTAAATAATAATTGCTCATATTGAGAAACTATCTCTGAATCTGAAATAAGAGGTCCATTCATGTTCTTTTACAGTACAAGGAAAAGATTGTGAAGTTTGTGAAGTTGTGTTCAGATTTTGTAATTCCTGTTGTCTATTAATAACTTGTTTTAATGGTTTTGTTGCTTTACGCACCATCTTCTTTAGAATTTGCATGTAGTTTTCAAATTCAAATGCACTGAAGTTATCTAATATTCCAAACTCTTTAACATCCTCAGTAATATGTATTAAGTTATTAATATTATGAGATACATTTTCTGCTTCATATAAAATACTAAATGTACTTACAAAATATTTTAATAACTCTTGGGAATATTCAATCATCACAAAGTATTTTTCATTCGATAAAATCCGCACTGCTACATGTAAACAAATGAAGTTACGATACATATCAGGAGTTTAAATATTTTTAAGCACCACAGGACCAGTGTAGAATAAAAATTGGCGAAATTCTGAAGCCTTCCATCTTTTACTTTCACTTATACTTCGAAGTTTACGACAAAAGTCTTTTGGAATATTTCTTACCTGTTCTAGTTATAATAGATTTAAATTACTCATCTGATGAAATGATAACTTGTGTGGTGGCTTTCCTCCTAACCATAATACAATTAGTTTTTTTACCACTCCTAAACATATCAGGTGCATGTAATCCAAAGGGAAACATTCAATCATATCAATATTAGGTATTTTTTTCAATGATAGATGTTCCTTTATGATGATTTTCTTTTAATTTGTTGCGAAAGTCTAAATCTGTACGTAGTTTTAAATTAGATAACTCAGGAAAACAAACGTTATGAGAAATATAGCTGCCCTCAGTATGGCATTTAGTACATGACATATATCCAGAATGTCCCTTTGTATATTTTATGTATGCTTTGGCAGGAACATCACACACAAATCCTTTAACTTTTATTGAATATAAATTATCATTAATTAATATACCATCAGACAACTTAGTACAATCATTAACAAACATAGTTAGTAACAAGTTAGCATCTTTTGGTTTCTCGTAGCCATGATGAAGCCCTACTAGTTGAACAGTAGATTGACTACCAGAACTTTTAGAGATTGTTAAACCATCAATATTACCTGAAATTTCAATTTCTTTACCAATTGTCAATTCGGGTTGAAAATTTACAAGGAGTTCTTTAATACAAGCTTCAAGGCCAAAATGATAATAATGTCCTGGAGCAATTATATGTACTTCTGTATGTCTAGGAGTGCTTAAAAGAGTTCTAGCGTTAAGTGGTAAATCTGGATGACATGGCTTTAGTGCTTTTAGAAGTTCATCAATAGCATTGTGCTTAATGTTATGATTAAGAGCCCACCGCGAAATAATTTCAGAAATAGTTTCTTCATTAATTTTCTTATCAAAATAAGGAACTTCACTAACTGAATTCAAAGCATCTGAATCTTCAGAAATTGTGCTATCTGAATTATTATGAAGGCCAGAACTATGAATCGAATCAAATAATTTATCAGAATCATTAAGAGTTGGTACAATAGTGTTGTTTGAACTAGATGTACTAGCACTAGCGGCATCAGAATTTTCACTATATCCTTTGGCAGCAGTGTCCAGCAAAACGGCTTCAAAGTTAAGCATATCTCTTCTTGCTCTTTTATAAGGCTTTCTAATTTGTTAACTCATTATAACATAAATCTAGGGTACTTACCGCGTAACCGATCAAAGATCAAAAAAAGGAAATAGTCCACACTTGGTTATCTACACTGTCTGTCTACTCACTCGTTCACTCGAAATGCGGGAGGGAAAACGTGAAGAAATGTGGGAAAATCAAAATTAACCCGCCCTAATCATATTTACTCACTTCCATAAACATAACTATCTCACTTCACTATTATATTTGTCGCAAAAACAATAAAGAGAGTAGATGGTAGAAATTACCGGCATCGGAGAGCAAAAAAAGTTTGGTTATAGGTTCTTCTTTTTTATTTCTTATTCTTCTTCTTTATGTCTTATTCTTCTTCTTTAATCAAAACTAATGTCTGCACTTTTTCTTATATGACTCACCATTTACAAACGTTTTGTTCAATAATTGAATATTTCTATTTGGAATCGCAAATTAATGTTAGTTTGCTAGTACAAAATTTTTGTCTTTTCACTTCAAAATCTTAAAAGTGGCAAAGCATTCTTTTACATACCGAAGAGGGCATAAAATGTACGTACATAATATGTATTTCTGAAACGTACATAATACGTAAAGAAATTCACATCTTTAAGACGTACATTTTAGAGCCATGTAACTCAGCCTAAATGACGTAAAAAGTACGTACATGAAACTTATGGTGCTTACTGGGTATATATAAATATATATTGAAATATATAAATATAATATATAATTATATATAATAATAATTATCAAGAGATTATATATATATATATATATATATATATATATATATATATATATATATATATATATATATATATATATATATATATATTATATATATATAATCTCTTGATAATTATTAGCAATAACAGGCTTGTTGAATCTTAAAAAACTCGATTTTATCAAAAAGTTGACGTTTCGCCACGACATTCGTGGCTTTATCAAAAGTTTTGATAAAGCCACGAATGTCGTGGCGAAACGTCAACTTTTTGATAAAATCGAGTTTTTTAAGATTCAACAAGCCTCTTATTGCTAATAATTATCAAGATATTAGAACTAGTTCACAGGCAACAACAATTCGAATAAATAATTATATATATATATATATATATATATATATATATATATATATATATATATATATATATATATATATATATATATATGATGAGAAGGATAATATATATGAAAAAAAAATCGAAGAAGAAATAGGGAAAGAGGAATACTTGGGACAAGTGGCAGGTAAACACACAGTTCATGAGAACATGAGAAAACAAACAAGAATGGGCAACGCTTATGCAATGTGGCGGAAAGGTTAGATACGTTAATAAGTAGCACCAAATTCGCCCATCCAAGAAAGCATAAGATAACATGGGAATCGCCAGATCATAGATAGGGCACACAAATAGAGCACATGCCTATTAATAGAAGGAAGCAGTCGTCGGTGAAAGATGTACATACAGAGGTGTAAATGCCGACTCGGATCACTACATGGTAACGGCCACAATCAGGCAAAAAATTTAAAAAAATATTAAATCTATAAAAACAACCCGAACAAAATGGGACATTGAAAAGCTTAAACATGAAAAAATAAGAAACGAATATGAGAAGCAAGTGGAAAAAACGTTATCGGAATGTGAAGAAACGGATAATGTTGAGTTGGAATGGTCTAATATTGAAAAATGTATAATGAGCTCAGCGGTAAGTCAGCTAGAGAAAGAAAATAACGGAACAAAAGAAGAATGGTAAAATAAAAAATTTCGAGAAATGGTCAAAGCAAAGGGAGAGGCTAGGAGGAAATGGATCAGCACGAATAACTCAGAAGACAGAGAAAGATATAAGAAAAACTGTAACAAAGCTATAAAAAAAGCTTAAAGAGAATGGACGGACAACAATATAAGAAACATAGAAAATGGAAGAAATAGTAGAAATACAAAGGTCTTCTATAAAAAAATAAATCAACAAAATAAAACATATGAAGGCAAAGTAAGAGGAATAAGAAACAAAAGCGATGAAGTGATACAAGAAGAAACGCAATATAAAATTATCTGGAAAGAATATTTCGAAGAACTGTTAACAGAAGCAGCTACAGATAAAGCAATAGAGGATGAAATAGAAGAAGAAAGGGAGGAGAACGTTACAAAAGAACCAACAAAAAGTGAAGTAATAGAAATCATCAAAAAAAGTGAGAACGGGAAAGCACCAGGAGAGGACGAGATAAATATTGAATTGATAAAGTACGGTGGAGAAGAGCTTCACGGAAGACTTTACCAGTAAATTAGGAAAATACGGAGATAAAAGAAAATGGTTGAGGAGAAGTTAGACAAATTGTAACAATTCATAAAAAAGGAGACCAACAGGAGTGCAAGAACTATAGAGATATAACTCTCTTAAATTTGGCATATAAAATATTGTCAGCAATAATACAGAAGCGTTTAGCTAGAAGTTCTGAAGGCATAATAGGTCAATACCAATGCGGTTTCATAAAAGGGAAGTCCACAACCGATGCCCTTCATATAATTGAGCAAATAATAGAAAAAGCCTATGAATATAAAATTGAAATAGAAATGCTATTTAAAGACTTCCAACAAGCATTCGATTTAGTCAAAAGTAGTAAATTGATGGAAGGACTGAAAAAGCAGGGGATAGAAGCTCAGTTAAGAAGATTAATTTCAATGACTATTAACCAGTCAAAAGCGAGTATACTTACAAGTAAAGGAGAAACAGAAGACTCCATAGTTAATAGAGGGGTAAGATAAGGCGATGGCCTCTCAACAACATTGTTCAATTTAGCCCTAGAGTATGTTATGAGAAACGTAAATAAGGAGAATTTAAGAACGAGCGGAGGCCAAATTAATGGTCGCGTATGCAGACGACATAGTCATAGTAACGAAGCGACGAGAAATAATGAAACGCATGCTATTAGAAATAACAGAAGGTGAGAAGATGGGATTGAAAATAAACAGCAGCAAAACAAAGATAATGAGATTTGGGAAGTAGTGTGAAAACAAAATTATAAAACTGGGTGAATACGCATTTGAGGAAGTCGAAAAGTTCAAATATCTGGGGGTTACGATCAGCAGTAACGGAGAACGAAGATCAAAAATAGAAGAAGAAATAATGGCAGTTAATAAGGCGTTCCATGCCAATAAGAATTTATTAAAGAGTAAATTATTAACAAGGGCCACTTAACTCAAAATTCATAACACAATGATAAGACCGGTTATGATGTATGGAGCAGAAACGATGACAATGACAAAAAAAGAAGAGGTGGAATTGAGAATAGCGGAACAGAGAGTAATGAAAACAATCCTAGGACTAATAAAAGTTGATGACAATGAATATAGGTAATGAATGAACTATGAAATACTGAGGGAAATGAACGGCGAAGATATAGTGAAAAGAATAGAGAAGCGAAGGATAGAATGGCTCGGCCATGTATGGAGAAAAGGAGAGGATGCAATGGTCTGCTCAGTGCTGCAGTGGGAACCAGGAGGAAGGAGAAGGCGAGGAAGACCCAGATCCAAGTGGCTGAAGAAAGTGGAGGAGTATTTAAGAACGATAGGTATAGCTGGATGAAAGGAAGAAGCTACGGACAGGGCCTATGGATAAAAATAAGCAAGAAATTATAGGAATTATGGGGCTTGATCCACCACAGAAAGCGGATCTAGAGAGATTTTATGCGGCGCAACCCCACATGGGGTGTTTAGCCATTGATTATTATTATTATCTATATGTGTATATATATATATATATATATATATATATATATATATATATATATATATATATATATATATATATATATATATATATATATATATATATATATATATATATATATACAGGGTTTGCGATAAAAAGTATGGAACCAAGTAAATATCTATTTCGAACGAAAAAGAGAATATTTATGAAATTTTGCAGGTGAGTCCAATGGCAAAAATGCATCTAATATATATATATATATTATATATATATATTATATATATATATATATATATATATATATATATATATAATATATATATATATATATATATATATATATATATACAGGGTTGCGATAAAGTATGGAACCAAGTAAATATCTTTCGAACGAAAAGGAGAATATTTATGAAATTTTGCAAGTGAGTTCAATGGCGCAAAATGCATCTGATGTATGATTTTTTGTTGATGATATACTTCCGGTTGTACCGGAAATAGACCCTAAGTCGCTTATTTTAAATGGGATACCCTATATATTATTACATTTTTATATTCTACTTAAGATTCTTAGCAGATTCTATGCATCATGTCCTATACCTAAGTCTAAGCGTTTTTGACATATTCAGGTTTTTATGTCAAAAACGACGATTGTAAGCCCTAATATAATTATCAATTGTTCCTATAAGGAAGCCTTTTTTACTTACTTTGGGTTAGACTCCTTGTTGAAAAGGACCCATTTTAATAGATTTTGAATAATATTTGGATAACT
This sequence comes from Cynegetis impunctata, assembly GCA_030704885.1. Classification (NCBI taxonomy): domain Eukaryota; kingdom Metazoa; phylum Arthropoda; class Insecta; order Coleoptera; family Coccinellidae; genus Cynegetis; species Cynegetis impunctata. Next base: position 66,849 of record JARQZK010000200.1, on the reverse strand, counting down.
AGTTATACAGGGTGTGCAAAAAATAAGATCTAAAATGAGATTGAGAAAACTGACAAAAATCAATTTTTTCAAATGGAAACCCCCCATTTTCTTTATTCTGTAGTATTAAGCATTTAAAAAGAAGGTAACTTTGTATGAGGTTATCTTCACATAAAATTTGAAGTTTTCGAAATATTGCCAATTTAATATTTTTATATGGCGATTTTGCATTCAATCGTTAAACAATTAGATCTAGGATAGCCACGATCGTATTTGAGATCATACTCGTTTCTTACTTACTACATATGCATACACACAACATCAATTAGTTTATCTGAACGTTTTTTTACGGTAATGTAAAAATCTCAAGAGAAGTTGAATTGATTTTTGTCAGTTTTCTCAATCTCATTTTAGATCTTATTTTTTGCACACCCTGTATGACTAGTTATCCAAATATTATAAAAAATCTATTAAAGTAGGTCCTTTTCAACAAGGAATTTTACTCAAAGTAAGTAAAAAAGGCTTCCTTATAGGAACAACTGAAAATTATATTAGGGCTTGCAATCGTCGATTTTGACATAAAAACCTAAATATGTCAAAAACGCTCAGACTTAGGTATAGGACATAATGCATAAAATCTGTCTAAAATCTTGAGTAGAATCCAAAAATATAATAATATATAGGTTATCCTATTTAAAATAAGCGACTTAGGGTCTATGTCCGGTACAACCGGAAGTATATTATCAACAAAAAATCATACATCAGATGCATTTTGATCCATTGGACTTACCTGCAAAATTTCATAAATATTCTCCTTTTCGTTCGAAAGATATTCACTTGGTTTCATACTTTATCGCAATCCTGTATATATATATATATATATATATATATATATATAATTATATATATATATATATATATATATATATATATATATATATATATATATATATATATATATATATATATATATATATATATATATATATATAAATATATATATATATATATATATATAAAATATATTTATATATAAATATTTATATATATATATATATATATATATATATATATATATATATATATATATATATATATATATATATATATATATATATATTATATATATATATATATATATATATATATATATATATATATATATATATATATATATATATATACAGGGTTGCGATAAAGTATGGAACCAAGTAAATATCTTTCGAACGAAAAAGAGAATATTTATGAAATTTTGCAGGTGAGTCCAATGGCGCAAAATGCATCTGATATATGATTTTTTGTTGATGATATACTTCCGGTTGTACCGTTGTATATATATATATATATTCTCAATAGAATGAAATACTTTTCAATTTTGATTGCGGTTTGCTATTAAAGCCTGGTTTCACAAATTATAATTAATTCCGTTGGAATCGTATCCTGACGCAATGCACATCGCCTGAAAAATAATAACCTTAGTGACGGAGATCTGCACCTGTCAGTGTTAATCCTCTTTACTCTCTCGGGTTTTGATCATCTAGCTGCTTTGCACGAAATCTCTTTTAGTAGTTGTAAAATTGTTTTAATTGGTCTTTGTAACATGCAATGTTTTGTTGTCGCCGTTATTATTTTTTTCATTCCAGAGCAGAGAGGTTAAAGTTCTATTCAGTGTTCTACCTCCACTGAATATCATTTCTTGGATTTCGTTTTCACTGTTGCCATTTTATTGAATAAGATTTTATCGAATATCGTTGCCTAATATGATGCAATGTGATGTGATGTTTTTTCTTTATATTTCTTTTTATATTTTTTATAATAATGCTTTTGTAAAAATATACAAATCAATGGAGACCTGCTTCTCGGGTTCAACAACTTCGCACATTCACTAATAATTTCTTGAATAGGTTATTTATAGATCTTCTGATTTGTAAGTACTACTCCTTCACTATGTAAAGATTTTTTCGTCATCTGGAATATGTCTTAATATCAGAGGAATCTGTGAAATTTGTTAGGCAAGAATTAACCCTATTACTCACGGTGTACAATATAGTGAACATCACTTAATCACGTAAATCATAACGAATTTGTAGTATGCTTCCATTCACTTTACTCACAAATTACTGTATTATGTAAACATCCTTATTACTATTTCAAACTGTTTTCTTCACCTAGCGTTGAGTAGTTTACCCAAAAAAATTTTATTAATGGTACCTGTTACTGAGTTGTAGAAGTCGTTTCAGATTGTTGAAATGAGGTGGCGCTTCAAACTTTAAAACATGTTGTGACATGTCTGCAATAATTATTTTGGTAATAACCGATAGGTGTATTTCTCACTTTCATAGTGAACTTGCTGGAAGTTTAGTTTGTTTTTTCTATATTGGAGTAAATATTACTGTACAGGCTGTCCCATTTTCGATGTCCTTACGGGGTAACTCGCTTATTTTTAAAGATAGTGATTTGCGGTTTTCGCGTTGGCTACTTTTTTCTGAATCTCACGATACCGTAAACAACATTTTCATAGCTTGCTTGGTTTTTGAGATACAGAGCGAAGTTGAAAATATTGCATTTTGGTCCCTCTCCTGTATCACAGCTGTCTTTTAACTTATAGAAAAAGTAAGAACTGTTTTTCCTACACTTTTTTACGTAGAATCCAGTGGCGTAGTCAGATTTTTGAAATGAGCTTTCATTGTTTAGGTATAACCCTATGTTATAATTTTTTAAATAGAACAACCTGTTTATTTTTCCATATTCAAAACACAATTGCTTTGGGGTTTTCAAAAATGTATAATACTAATATAAAATTCTAAGTATTAGCCCTGTATTTATAAATTTTCTTTTTTTTATGGCAAGTAAGACAAATATCACTTTGATAGATCGTTCGGCGCAGTAAACAAAAATATCACTTCCATTTATATAGGTTAGAATGAAGAGTATTCATCAAAAAAATATTATTCAATATAAGTTACTAAACAGAGATACATTTAATAATGATTATAACAGAAATAGAAACATATGTATTACTGCTACGAAACAAAGTTTTATCATTTTTTTGTTGAAAATGTTTTGTAAATATTGTTCAAATTACTGCCCATTCTGTTGAAGACACATTTTCTGAGGATAGCGCCAATCTACCACAGTTAAAACAAAAGTCTTATACCTAAATATTTGAAAACTTCTCTCGTAGCATTAATCAGAGTATCTCGATTTTCGTGCCGCGTGTGGTTCATTTTATTTTTTATGTAGTCCCATATGAAGAAATCTAATATAGATAAGTCGGGGGACCTTGGTTGTCAGTTAATGGGACCATTATTACCAATCCACTGGTTTTGGAATCTTTCATTAGGATAAACCTTTTCTCTATTGAGCCAACGGAATTTTGTCAAGTAGTTCAGAAAGAAAATCGTCCAAAATTTCCAAATATCTTTAGCGATTCAAGTTACCGTCGAAGATTCTGTAGGCGCTAATCTTCCTCCAAAAACGAAACAGGATACATCAAAGCCAAATCTGCCTTGTTTTTGATGAACCACCGTAACGTGCTCATTTTCATTTGACCAATAACGATGATTATTTCGAATTAAAATGCCAGCGCTACTTATATGGCTTTCATTGGACAATATACCACCTACAAAACTCAATACTCTTCTCAGTTTCACCTGGGAGCAGATGATGTATAGCTTTGGATATGTAGGGGGTATATATATATATATATATATATTTTAATATCTTCGAAACTCTTGGAATGCCAACCGAATCTTCAATTTCTCTGCAAGTATTTTTGTTCTCTTCTACCTTTGCGAGGACATTAATTTCATCATTTTCAGTATTTTCTTCTCTAAACCTTTGTGGCCTAGGCTTTTCAAAAGGAAACTTAAAATTCCTTTCTTTTTATCTAACTGACACCCAGTAACTGGGTAATAGTAAATACATTTCAAAATAGAGGTCCATCGCTTGATTTGGATTCAAACCAACTTGGTAATATATCCCAACCTTATCTAGTTTTTCGTAGTTTTGATATACTGGATTATCATTCGCCATTGTAGGAAAAATTTGTACACTTTGACAGGAACTATAAATATTCTGCACTTGTTTTTTTTCATAGGCACCTACTATTTAGGTCCAGAGCGTATATAGTCGATAAATAGTGTTTCATTAGTTTAAATTTATTGTTTTGTCAAATTGTTTAATAACGTATATTGAACTATATTTTTTCAATGAAAACTTTTCGTTTTACGCTCTACATCTGGAAGTGATATTTTCGTTTATTGCGCCGAACGATCTATTAAAGTGATATTTGTCTTGACTTGCCATAAAAAAAAAGAAAATTATCTAAATACAGGGCTAATACTTAGAATTTTATATACCTAAAAAAATGACAGCTCATTTCAAAAATCTGACTACGCCACTGGATTTTACGTAAGAAATGGTATAAAAAACAGTTCTTATTTTTTCTATAAGTTAAAAGACAGCTGTGATATAGCAGAGAGGTCAAAATGCAATATTTTCAACTTCGCCATGTATCTCAAAAACGAAGCAAGCTATGAAAATTTTGTTTACGATATCGTGAGATTCACAAAAAAGTAGCCAACGTTCGCGAAAACCGCAAATTTCTATCTTTAAGAATAAGCGAGTTACCCCGTAAGGACATTGAAAATGGGACAGCCTGTACAATATATTGTACATTGTGAGTAAACGGAAATCGTGTGGTGAAATATTTCAGGTTATTTATAGTTCTTGACATAATTATTAGATTTATTTCTTTTTTCTTATTTATAATACCATAATATACCCACATTTTAATTATTGTTTCTCATTATTACTATCATGTGGAAAGGCGGATGTACGGAGGCTCCAGTTGCTTCAAAACAGGGCAATGCGAGTAATATTATGCGGTACTCGTTATACCCCAGTTAATTTAATGCTTAAAACACTGGGATGGCTGTCGATAAAGCAAAGCATAGAAATGTGTAGCGTTTTGTTTATTTTTAAACTAAAAAATAAATTATTGCCAGAATATTTGCAGGAATACTTAGTTACTAGATCTGAAAGGCACCTGATTAATTTGAGATCACGTGACCTTTTTGATATTGAGTTGGCTAGAACAACTCACATGCAGAAATATCTTTTCAGCGATGGTTTGAGACTATTCAACGCATTGCCCTTGGAAATAAAAAAATGCAAAATCTGTCAGGCTATTCATGCGTAGAATTAAGGGGTGGTACTTGGGAGAATAAACAGATTATGTTAAGGATGTTATAAATTGTATTGCCATTTTGTTTTTTTTTTTGTGAGAGAGTTAACACGTATTCTGTTGTTGTTAATGAGTAGCTTTGTAGCTAATGATAATGATAATAAATAAATAAATAAATAAATAAATAAAAATAAATAAAATTTCGTAATAGTACGAATTGAAAATTTACTGAAGAAGGGCCATTAACTGAAGAACAAATATTGAAACTAATTGAGCAGGGCATATCAGATATTGAAGGGCTTAGTGATGGCGATTATGGGTGGGGAGATAGGTGCGTAGAAGTAAGCAATGATTATGATGAGGAAAATACAATAAAAGAAAGAAGTTCAAATAATAAGGAAGGTAATTTTGATGAAAAATCTTTTTCTTCCAGATGCAAATTCCCTGATACATCTGGGAAGAATTTTGTTTGTACTAAGTGCAATATACATTTATGAATTTCAAAAAAACGAAATTGTTTTTTGATATATCACACAAATAAATGATCAGTTGTAACCATATGTTGTTTTTCAATAGCATTTCATTTTACAAAATACGCTACCACTTATTCAAAATGTGCAATATATTTTAAAATCATATATACCGTTTACTCACAATGTACAGTATATTGTACATATCACACCCCCTAAAATGGATAACATAGAATTTTTTCAAGTACACCAAAAAATTGTAAGAAAAAAAGAGTAAGTCGTCCTAATTTCAGATTTTTATCTTGTAAATCTAAAATGCGTGAGCCAAAGGGTTAAGTTAAATTCTTTTGATAGATTGCTTTGAAGTTCACAAAAGTATTTTCTAATTGAAAATTTTCACATGAAACTTAAACGGTTTTATGAAGTACTTCTAAGTTTTGCTTGTGTACACCGTGTTTTCCGTCCGTTTCAGTTTAGGTTATACTCCCACTTATTGCTTTCAGTTCTTTGGTTGTTGTTTCTAAATTTTAAATAACACATAGTAGAAAAATTAACTTCTGAGTTCCTGAACATTGAAATCTCATAGTGATATCTTCCGAATTGAATAAACTATAAACGCCTGATTATGAATTTGAATGACACGACACGATATGTTTCTAGGTATAATATTAACAACTCTTTCGGAGAAGAAATGAGTTGATAATATGAATTTTTTCAAAATTTTTGGATATTTATGTTCTAGTAGTTATATGAATTTATTTTCAATCGTGGTATCAATAGTAATTGAATTGATTCCATTATGAAATGTTACATTTTTTGTATCAACAAACTTCTTGGATATTCGTGTGAACTGGATTTATTAAGAATCCCAGGAAATCGAAAAATGTGGTCAACTGTACATAACTCTCTGCATATGAAATTTAAATGTTTTATTTTCATAAAAAATTTCAATATATTTTTTTTCATACAAAATAGTCATATTTAAAAAACTCATTTTTCCATTATATCTATTTCCATTGTATAATCTGATATGATTATGAATATCGTTCATACAATTTAATATTTATTATTTCGTGATATCAAATATAGCAAAGTATTAACTATTTTTCCTAATTTTTTATTACTAGGAGTTCTCATGATGATCAGAAGTTCATTTTGTCAAAGTCTTTATAATATAAGAAGAATTTCGCGCTGCACTTCACAGAGACTTTATTCCATTCGAATTGCATCGCGACCTTCTTCTATCAATATACGATACACTTCGGGAATTTTTTTTTACAATAACATAAATTATTTTTTTTTTCAGATCGGTCTCCTATTGAAGCGTATTTATCAGTTATTTCAAGTTATAATTCATTCCGCTCGACTTGCATCTCGATGCGAAGCACTTCGCGAAAAATACGACCTTAGTGACGAAGCTCTGCTGCTCAATCAATATTGTTTTCTCATGCTTTCTCGGCTAACGTTAAATGTCAATTCAAGAAGTACATTATCTTTGTCTCATAAATAAAACAAAATAAAAGTCGTGAATCACGAAAAATTGATCACAAAAACGATAAGATACAATTAAATGGTATTCATTATTGCTATCTGCTTCTTCGGGATAAATTTATAATTATCTTCCTCACAATCTTGACTCAAAGTAGTCATTTATATCTTCAGTTATATCACCATTTCTACCATTTCTAGATAATAGTATCATCCGATGATGAGATAAACCGTAGTTGTGTGATAGAATTACTATCTTGAATCACGTTTTCACCACTTCAATTTGATTTCCTTGTCTCCTAATTAAATGATTTTATAGCTATTGATGAGAATCTTTCAAAAATATTTTGGTTTCATATCAAGTGTTCAGCAAAAAAAAATTTTGATTGTCAGAAACTTATCTTCTATAAATTGCTCCAAAATAGGACACAAGGATGTTTGATTGTCATGCATTCAGCTCAAAAACAAACAACGTATATATATATATATATATATATATATATATATATATATATATATATATATATATATATATATATATATATATATATATATATATATATATATATATATATATATATATATACTAATATTTAGGAATAATTAAAAATTTAATATTCCTCAGAATAATTTCTTCATTCAGCTTTTAATTGATGAAACTTTTATCTCTTTTTCAACTTCAAATTTAATGATATTCAAATTGGTCCTATCGAAAAATTATCTTAGATTGTGTATAAACAAAATTTTTCGGATATCTATTTGAGCTAACGTTAACAGTAAATGACGAAAATAATAGTTAAATTCCATAGAATATCTACGAATCAATAAATTCAAGTATTCATGTCTTCTTTTCTTCAGACATTAAATGTCAGGAAATATGTATTCTCGCGAAGTGATTCTGCATATTCGATCTTAGCGATGAATTGTTGGTTTCCAATATCCTTGGTTGGTGGAGGGCGCTCTGGGTTCTTATCCAAAAAGTAAACCCGGCCACGAATTATATTGGGTAACAATTAGAAATTTGTAAATTCATTCCGAGTGAAATAACCTGCACTAATGAGAACTAATAAGATTTTCAACTTTTGCTAACGTGCGTTGGAACCACATACGCCACAGTTGCACAGTAGAGATTTCATGTCAGGAAGTATGTATTCTCGCGATGGGATTCCGCATTTTCAATCTCAGCGATGAATTGTTCGTTTCCTTGGTGTAGGGCTCTCTGGGTTGTTATCCAAATGAAAAATCAAAACAGCTGTATGCAGATTTTGAGTCAGGGTGCCTTGGCGATTTCTATAACTCACTGTTGAATTGTGAATGTAGGATTCTCATCAAGGAATACATATGAACCAGCTCCCTTGGAAAGTTGTTCGATAATTTTTCAAATCATTGAAGACGTTTCCTTGTTCAGTATGTAGTATCTTGAATTGACCATTGTCGTATTGTATATTTTTCATGATTTTATATATATATATATATATATATATATATATATATATATATATTATATATATATTATATATATATATATATATATATATATATATATATATATATATATATATATATACATATATATAATATATATATATATATATATATATATATATATATATATATATATATATATATATATATATATTATTTATTCGAATTGTTGTTGCCTGTGATCTATTTTCAATCTCTTGATAATTATTAGCAATAACAGGCTGGTTGAATCTTAAAAAACTCGATTTTATTAAAAAGTTGTCGTTACACTCCGATAATCGTAGTTTTTTAAAACTTTTGAAAAATTGAAATTTCTTTGACATTTATTGATTTGAAAAAATTTGAATAGACAAAGACTACTTTGTCTTGCTAAAATTTTTTTCGAATGTGGTTATTTATTACGTGCTATTATTATGTCGTAGTGAAACGTCAACTTTTTAATAAAATCGAGTTTTTTAAGATTCAACCAGCCTGTTATTGCTAATAATTATCGAGAGATTAAATATATATATATATATATATATATATATACCAGTATATATATAAATATATATATATATATATATATATATATATATATATATATATATATATATATATATATATATATATATATATATATATATATATATATATATACAGGGCCGTCGCGGGGTTTGTTGGCGCCCAAAGCAAGACTTTCTTCGGCGCCCCCCCCCCGCTCCGTTAAAACGTATAATTTCATAATATACCAGATTTCCTTTGGCGTAATTTTGTTGGTTCCTTTATCTAAAATTGAACCTACACTTAAAAGGTCATGAAACAGTCAATTTTCGTTATATCTGGTATCTTGTTCCTGTTTTCAGTAAAATGCCTTTCAAAATTCAAACAACAATTTTTTAGGTCTTCTTTACCTGGAAGTTGAGTAACATTATAACTAAATCCCCTTGTTGATGTTGTTTCAATACAGTTGACCTCTTCTTAAGCGAGTTTAATATATCATCCACTAATGGATAAAAAACTTTTTTAAACCATTTTAAAGGTTTCTTTTGACGGGGTGTTTATTTCCTCAGAAGACTCATACAAAAAAAAAATGCGTTTTGTTTTTGGAATCTTTTTTCGGGGAAAATGGGTTCAATGTCAAGTTCAGCAGCAATTTGCCTTAGCGGAAATTATCGTGTCCACGTATCCATTATCTCTAAATCTCTTTAAAAACTCTCAACACGTATTAATCTTTTCAGAACATTCACTGAGGTCTACCTCTTTCCCTTGAATACTGACCAAATTAACTTCGAAAAGAATGTCATTCCATAAGATAAAAGTCACGATGAAAGAAAAGTCCATGTGATTTGTCAACGATTGACAAGACAGATGCTGTTTGGGGGCATCAATGTTGTTGCGTAACTCAACCACTGTATCCCTAACTTCATCGTATTGGTGTCCAACAGCCTGAACAGCACTTATACGAGTTCCTAACGTGTTTCCCACACTTGGTTCATTGTGATGACTTTCGTATGGTCGCTTATTATACAACAGCGCTTCGTTGAACTAGATAATATGGTAAAGAGGCGTTGTAACATCCCAAATAAAAATGTAGACGTAACTCATAACTTTGCAGTATCAGCAATTACAAGGTTCAGGCTATGGCACCCACAAGGAATGAACACAGCTAAAGGGAAGTTGTCTAGTACACGGGCTTGAACTACTCTATGTACTCCTGCCATGTTGGCGCCATTATCGTAGCCTTAACAACGACATTTTGTCATGCTCAAACGATAATGCTTCAATTTCTTTGAACAGCAAGTCAGCGAGATCTTCCTCAGTTGTTTCTTCGGCAACTCGATAGGCTATGAAGCTTTTTTCTACGCTCATCTTCCCATCTTCTTATTCAGTGACGTAGCGAACCGTCAATGAAACTTGCTCCTTGTGACTTATATCTGGAGTACAATCAGGGATAACGGAAAAATATTTGGCTTCCTTTATTTTCTTCAAAATACTCTGTTTTACTGAGTGACCTAATAAAGCTATTAGCTCATTTTGTATGGACACACTTAATAAACGAAATTTCGTTTCTTTGTCAGTTATCCGTCTCAAGTGTTTCAGTAGTATATTATGAAATTTTCCTGAAAGTTGAACAAGTCCAAGAAAGTTTCTATTATTTTTTTTAACACTTTGGAAGATGGCCCACGAAAAGCCATATTGTGCTCTTCCAGAAATAAGGTAATTTCACTTATCTACCCATTACTTCTTCTGAACGCTGAGCCTCAGATTCAATTTGCTTCATGATGTTTTTTCTGCTTTAATCCATGTGGTCAAATTTTTTTAATGGTCTGGAGACAACTCATGATATTTTAAACGGTGTGCTAAATTTTTTCAGTTGTTCAAACCTATTGCTTGGCCAAAATGGGAATTTGATGAGGGATTAAACAGTCTACAACAGAAACAATATACAGAATCTGATTTTTCAGAGTAAATTAACCATCGCCTTTATATTTTTTCTCCATTTTCCAAAAACCGATACCGAAATTGGTTTGAAAAGTGCCGCCTTTCGTGATTTCTTGGGTAATCATGGACTTCCTTAGAATATTCAGACGGCCCTTTCAAAATAAGCTCATCACGCTGAATGTGCATAATATGTACTGGCCAGTATAAACACTCACATAAACAGTACATTTTTCATGGAGAATTAATGGGCACTCATCCATGCATACATTTTTTGATTCCGAGACAAATATAGTCATCTAAGTGCTTATAAATTAGAAACATACAACTATACAACAAACTCTTAAAGTATTATTTTTCAACCACGACGGCGCCCAAGGCGACCGCCTCGGTCGCCCTACCCACGCGACGGCCCTGTATATATATATATATATATATATATATATATATATATCTATATATATATATATATATATATTATATATATATATATATATATATATTTAGATATTATATTTATATATATATATATATATATATATATATATATATATATATATATATATATATATATATATATATATATATATATATATATATATTTGGTACATTTTGCGATATGTAATGTAGCCTATCGGACTAAATAAACTAAATTTTAGAGGAGAACACGGTTTGGGTAAATTCAGTCAAAATTTTATCATTTTGAAACTTTGGGGATGGGACTAGCGGGGAGCTGCATAAGTAGAAGTTTTTCATACCTGTGACAAAAGACGTAGAAAATAAGTATTAAGAGCTCCAAAATTCAGACTCATATGGCTTGAGCTGAAAGAATGGGTGTTCAAGGATAACTGCATCCCTGAACTTCCCCTACAAAATGAGAAAGAGGTTAGTGGATTGAGTGGACGCTAGGAACAATTTCTTTGAAAATATAGAATTTGTTCTCTAACTGCCACTATTTTTATTTAGGGATTTCTTGGTTTTTAAAGATTTGGGCACCTCTGTATTTCTGATCGACAATTTGTCGTTTTGTGTTATATGTTTCATCGTAAAATGCTCTTTTCGATTTCAGAAAATTGAAAACTACCTATAATAATCAGTATTTCCTAGTAGTATTATTTATTGACTAATCTCAGCAGAATTTCAAATCTTTATTTTTGCACCGTAAGCAGTATTCTCAAAATTTATAGTGTGTTCGTATTTCAGTATATCATTGAATGAGAAAGAAGTTATATTAATAATATCATTTTAGTATGTTCTATAGCGATAATAAATTTTTGTTTGTTCAGCCAATGTGTTTCACCCGCAATTTATGCAGAATACAAAATAAACTGCTTAATAAATGTTAGTATGATATTACGTTATCAATTTTTCATGTTCGCTCTTATTGTTTAAGTATGGTTTATGTGGAAGATATGTCACGTTTACCGAGATTATATTCATAGAATATTTCACGTATAGTAAAACAACTGCCTCTGCGCCAAAAATTTATTGTGTTAAAATTGTATCAAATTGGTGTATAGTAGTAACCTGCGGTAGAAAATGTAATTTTTTATTGATTTTTTTGGTGATACTGCATATATTTTTTTGTGTGATAAATTGTCCCACACGGCGCAAGAGCAACTAAAAATCGGTTTGAGCCGTGTGCTTCATGATGACTCACTCAAATGTGCGGGATCTTGCAACGCTTTCTGCACCGTTCGGGTGTTTCCCCACCACTATTTAGTGGATTAACGTGTATTTGCGTGTTTTATTTAGATTGTCTGATGCGCAAGGGAGAAATTAAGCTATGAAGATGGCCAAGACAGTACGCTACGTATGTGTAGGATGTCCCGAGCAACCGCATATGTGCAAAGAATGTTTTTATAAATTACATAAAATATCGTAAATATTTCTTTTTGTATGATCTATAGGCTTGAAAACTTCATTAAATTCACACACGTATACCTAATAACTTCAAGTTTTGCATATAAAATATATTGCTGAATAAAAAATTGAACCAAACAAAAAATATACTTTATTTCTGTAGGCTATTTTTGGTGAAAGTTCTTCTACGCCTGGGCTATCTATAACCTCATACAAACATACGAGAACTGTGCGCGCTTCATACACACATAGTGGATAAAACTTCTTATACGTGAGCGTCAATATGGCGCACATGGCGTTCAGTGCAGAGGCCGTGTGCGCCGATATGACGCACATGGCAGTTAAAGGGTTAAGGCTTAAAGGGTGTTCTAATTTCAACTTAAAATGTTTGAAAATATTTTCCAGGAACCAACTTTTATAGCATTTCTGTGAATAATTCATAGCAACCTTAATAAGGTTAATTTGTGATTATTGCGAATGCGTTAAGGTGAAATGTATCATATTCGTAATATATTCAAATTTTATACATCTCGAAAGAAAAGCTAACTGTTTTTATTCGCAGATTTAGCACAATAATTTCAAGGATTTTCGAAACGCTTAATCCGTTTTTTGAAATTAAGTAATCAGAATTGACTTTTTGAGAGAATGTCATCGCGCGAAGTGCCTACTTGATATTTCAGATATTGCTTCTGCTGTTTTAATGAATTTTCCACCACGAGGCTCCATTTCTTTGAAGTTTATATGAAAACGAAATATAATCAGATAAACATTTCACTCTCATATTTTACAGGAATCTGCGTCGAAACAGGCGCTTAACTACATTGGAACCTGATGCTTTCAAAGGAATGAGAAGCTTGAGAGAATTGTGAGTGAAAAACCTTTGTTATTATTAGAAGCTATGCAATTATTCGAGCGTCATTCATGAAACAAGATGATAAAATATTTGCAGATATATATATATATATATATATATATATATATATATATATATATATATATATATATATATATATATATATATATATATATATATCTTGGCAACAATAGGTGGATCTCAAATAGTATTATATCGAAAATGAAAGAAAGAGATCAAAAATATAGAAGCCTAGTTCTAGATTATTCGCTTGAATCGTGGCAAGACTATAAAACCTTGAGAAATGAAGTAGTGCGAATGATTATAGATTCAGAAAAAAATATTTCCTTGACGTCTTGGACAATAATAGAAGAAATTCTCATCAACTGTGGAAAAATCTTAAACAATTATTACCAAATAAAATTGAAAATATACCACATATAGTCATTAATAATGAAATAGTTAGAGATAACTATCATATTTCTCAGAGATTAAATGCATATTTTGTAGATAGTGTAAAACAAATTGTGGACACAATTGTTCCGATTCACGACCATGATTATGTAATTAAATTTATTCCGTCAGTACTAAGCATGAATAGGTTCAAACAAGTAGACAGATTGGAAATGCTCTTTAATAATACCGGTACCAAAAATTTGTAATACTGTTAAACTTGAAGAATTTAGACCCATAAATTTAGTGCCACCGTATGAAACAGTTTTAGAATTAGTGGTTAAAAAACAGATTGGGGATTTATGTGAAACTTTCAGTGTTATTACTGAGTTACAATCGGGTTTCAAGAGAAATTGCTCATGCGAGACAGCACTCTTGAGCGTATGTGAGGAATGGTACAAAGCCATAGATAGAGGGAAAATAGTAATTGTAGTTTTGTTGGATTTCAAAAGAGCTTTCGAAACCTTATGTAGATCATTGCTATTAACAAAATTAAATAAAATTGGTTTTCAAGGGGTGGTCAATAAATGGTTCAATTGTTATCTAAATTCACGATCACAAAAAGTTAAGTTCAACGGTGTTGTTTCGGATAGCATTGGAGTGGACTTTGGAGTACCTCAGGGAACTGTCCTGGGCCCATTGCTGTTTTCCTTATATATAAACGATATCGTTTCTCATGTAAAAAAATGTTCTATGAAGCTATTTGCTGATGATACTATGCTTTATATAAGTGGTAGGGATATCAAAAACCTATCAGAAAGTATCAATCAGGATCTTTCATCAGTAAACGAATGGCTATGTGATAACAGTTTATCCTTAAATGTAAAAAAATCTAAGTTTATAATTTTGGGCACGGGGAAGACATTAAACAACACAGTAAATGAAAATATAACTATTGAAATTCATAACCAGGAAATTGAAAGAGTAAAAACAGTCAAATATTTAGGTATTATGTTGAATGAAAAATTGAATTTCAACGAACATGTTGAATTGATTTCTTCTAAAATCTCAAAGAAAGTAAATTTTTTGAAAAGAATTGGAGAAAATCTGACAACATACGTAAAGTTGTTGCTATACAAATCAATAATTATGCCACACTTTGTATATTGTTCCACTTTGTTATTCGGACTGAGCAAAGAAAAAAATCAACATTTACAAAAACTGCAGAATAGGGCCATGCGAGTAATTTTGAAATGTAATAGATATACTCCAATAAAAACTATGTCGAATACTCTAGAGCTGATGTCTGTTAGGCAGAGAATAGTCTTCGCCACTTATATATTCATTTATAAAGTTAAAAACCGACTGCTTTCAAATAATGTGATCAAAAATATAACCTGTGTCAGTGACGTGCACGGCTACGATACTAGAAATGCTAATTGCTTTTACATGCAGGTTTGTCGGCTTGTATCTTTTATGAGGGATTCAATAGATTTAATAAATTGCCTAGTGATATAAAAAGTAGTACTAGTTTTAATATATTTAAGCGTAAGTTAGCAATGTTTGTTTTAAGTAATATGAAATGTTAAGCCGAAATGTCTAGGCTTCTCAGCAGATGTAGATTTATGTAATAGCTTATGCTAAAATAAACGATATTATTATTATTATTATATATATATATATATATATATATATATATATATATATATATATATATATATATATAATATATATATATATATATATATATATATATATATACATATGTTTCACATACAATCTCTGGAATTCTACAATGATTTCTTTTCTCTCAAAATACCTTCAAAATTTTAAGTTGACAACCGGCAAAGGACCCATCTTTACTAATATTATAAAGAGAAAATATTTGATTGTTTGTTTGTTTGTTTGCATTGAATAGGCTCCAAGACAACTGAACCAATTTGAAAAACTCTTTCATTGAGGGAAGCTACACTTTCCCCTTATGATATGTACTATATTATATGTTCAGAAAAATTAGGGATCCTTACTTAAACTCCAATAATGTAACCCAAGGTGTAAAAGAAATTCCTAAATTTTCTTCACATCTCGTGCGCTGCGAAAACTATTGACGATAGAATAAAATGATGTACTACGACTTTGCAGAATATATCATTAACTATTATAGTTATGCCACAATAAGTGTTCTTTTATTTCAAAAATTCAATTGAAGTGCAGCCGCTAGAAAAGGCTCTTTATTTGTATCTTGGTATTAATCCTCATCGAAATACTTTATATTCTAGACCTTTATATAACTTATTGAATTATTCAATTCCGACATTCCATTCGAAAGAATTCGCGAGTTTAAAAATGTAAGTATTGGAAAAAAAGCTGCGTGGTGGTAGCCGTTCACCCTGCTCGGTTAGCTAGGCATCACTAGGGTACAGGCCGTACGGGAGGAGAGTCAATATTAAAAAATTGAGTGCTCACTCGCGCGGTTGGCTCCCTACGGTCAAATGGAAGGGGTTATGTGTGTGTATTATAATTTTGAATTATTTGTTAAATACCCGTGTAAGGCCGCGGCGGGCTGCTAGTATTAAATAAAACTGATTATTCTCATCGATGTTGATCAATATGAATAAAATAATTATTTTTAGAATCTATATCGTGTTAATTGCTCTACCAAAAAATTTGCCAGCTAAAGTTTCTTCACTCAGTAGATCAGGAAGAATCTTTTTACACAGTATAATCACGTTGTCAGATTATAAACACTTTACTTCAATTCGAAAAATTTTTCATAGTTCTACATCAATGCATATTCATTCAGTTCTTAAGTCTCAATTCAAAATTCCTATTTTTGAGTAGGAGTACTGTTTGACTTTGGCCCTTTTTATGAGCAAAATCTTATAACGCCTCTCAAGTCTCTAAGATGATTTCAACAAATGGTAGTTTATGCTGGATTTGAAACACTACAGGATACACAAACCAAAAACATTCAACACCTAATGTTTCATAGGTTTGCAATTCGGATCAAAAACGCCATTCAGTAGACCAGTGTTATATCTGTTGGGATGTACACTGCAAGTAGATGTGTATGATATGCATATATTGTGTAACGGGAGGATTATGCTCCTGATGGAATAATGGGGGCAAGGGGTGCAGGAAACCTGACGTCATGTTTGTTAAAGAGACCCGGTTCGCGAACAACCTTCGGTTGGTCGAGTAAACGAAGTTAAGCAGTCAATGAAGGATTGTCAAATAGCGTTACTTCTCTTTTTTAAATTGAGTGGAGCAGATGCAAGTAAGGTGCAGAACTCCAATCATGAAAGCAGTATTCCAACGCTAAACAAACCTGAGATTTATAATGGAACAATATCTGCTTGAGCGTAAACACATTTACAGCATGGAAAAGATAAAGAAACTTCTGTGCAGCCATCTTCGCAATGAAGGAGACATATTTTTGCCTGGTTAAACTGAAATTAACTCCGATTCCCAAAAGATGCAGTGGCTCTGTAATTTTGTTTCCAAATACTAATTGAGGATCGATGAGGGAAGGTATTTTTGAAAACCGGATTGCTTGTGTCTTGGTGGCATTAGAAGCAAGTAAACTATGAGATTTATAGCCAGAAATGATTACAAGATCGCTATTTAATGGTGCTGCTTGCGCAACACATTGACTGCGCTGATAGGCCTCCTGGTTTTATGGTGGATGCTACTAGAGTACTGTCGTCAGCGAATCTCACAATTTCGTTCTTAGTCAGAAGATCATAACTATGTACCAGAAAAAGCGTTGGTGACAAGATAGACCCTTTAGACACACCTGCGTTTTCAGTAAGCGGGTCCGAGCGGCTGTCATAAATCGGTATCTTCGGAAAAGTTTCTTATCATTGAACATTCTACACTACATGAAAATGAAGAAACAGAAATAACACTATAGATATAATTAGTTGCCTCTATCTCAGGTGTTGAAATTATGATATGAGCTTAAAGGATGGCACTAAAATAGTTAGAATCTTATATTAGCCACATAGTTAGTGTCTAAATATGTACAGAAGAAAATTGGATATTAAAGAAACTTGATTTGGTATCAAACAACATGGAAGTTTTATAGGTCCATTACTTTTGACTATTTTTTAAACGATATCAGTTATACTCTACAGATTGGTAACACCTAATTCCAAATCACGAAAAATGCTTATGATACAAACCGGTTGGTTTCAAATGTAACTAACAATATATGCTCAGATAAGTTGTAGGGGCATAGATCATGTACGAAAATGGTGGGCAAAAAACGGATTGATTTCAAACTTGGAAAAAACCAAGGTCATTTTATACAAAAAAGTACATAATAACAACAATATGCGTGAATTCATCAAACAAGTATAGCAAGCGTCAGGATTATACATTTCTGTGGGTACCTACATATTGTGTACTTAGGAAAATCCTCAAATGAAGTAGCTCATACAATACTGTATTAGATAAGATATATATCAGAACAGTTTGAAAAATATTTTATTCTGAAAATTTTGTGAACAAACTAACATTTGAGTTGATTTTCGATGGAAGTAACTCAGACAAACATCATATTTTTCGTGTATAAAGAAATGTTGGAGCCATTAGGGGAAAACAATTTAGCGATTTATTAATTTCAAGAAAAATAACATAATGATAGTGTATACTTATTATATTTTCAAAAATTCACAGTTTTTTAAAAAATTAAACGAATTATGTTGACTGTAGTTCACTGCATAATTATAGTAAGCGCAATATAAGCTTTTTACGTATGTTTCACATATGTTATAAAAAGTGCAGTAGTATCAGTATCTACAGAAAAAATATCAGGAAATCTTTAAATAATCTGAAACCAGAAGTCATTGTAGGTCGCCTTAGTGTGAGTGAAATAAAACCAAATATAACGAAGTTTCTTCTAATTTTGTTAAACTTTTTCCTTAATATGAAATTGTACGTACCGACCTGTGACATTTGAATATTATTGTTGTTTTTGTTATTATATGATGAAAAACAATTAATTGAACAATGATATAAGTGTATCTGATGAACATCGAATGACATTCGGAAAACTATACTGGAAATTATACAAATTTTCGAGATAGCACAAAATGTTTCACTAATGTACTGAATGTAACAGTTTATTATACATTGATTTTTCGAAATTGAAGAAGAACACAATAAATGCAATAAAGTAGATGACACGTTTATTTTTTGTTCAAATAATGATAAAAAGCGTGACATGTATCTGACGACTCGTTAACTGCTTTCAAAATTTCACAATTTCCTCGTTCATTTATCCGTGGCTGAGAATTCAACTACTGAAACACTGCCAAAATGAGGACAAACATAAGTTGTCTGTGACGTTGCTCAGTGATTAA
This sequence comes from Cynegetis impunctata, assembly GCA_030704885.1. Lineage (NCBI taxonomy): Eukaryota > Metazoa > Arthropoda > Insecta > Coleoptera > Coccinellidae > Cynegetis > Cynegetis impunctata. The sequence goes on along the minus strand of JARQZK010000200.1, from coordinate 47,343 downwards.
TTAGATTTAAGATCTTTGTAACCCTCTGCCGTAACATTTCTATTCAATTATCTGTAGTAAGTTTTCCAAGAGTATAATTCGTTTTTATATACCTTACTCAACCGTTGTTCATAATTTTCCATAAGCTTAGCACTGAGCGAATCGGAAATAATTTGATAAAGATTTTGTGTTATTAGTTTACGTGTGTCAAGACTCTCTAAAATCGGAGATATGCTGTGAGCTACAAGAAACAAGCGTTTTCATTTATTTATCATCAATATGCTTTGCTGGTACTTCAAAAAGAATACATTATTCTTATTCAAAGACTTTCGTCAATATTATCCAATAGTTTAGCTTCGGACTTCGGTGAAGGTACATTTGTTCAGTTTGAATTATTGATGAATCTTACATTTGCCAAGAATAGGTTCCCAAGGGAAATCAAAACCTACAACGAATCGTATTCAATGAAGAAAATCTGGACTGGACTACTATAGGAACAATCGTATCGCAAATATTTGAACTTTCACTCTCTATCGAAATAATTGAACGATAACATCAATATAATCTACAGATTCCCTTTCGTCAGATGGAATGTTTTTTCCAGATGAATCATTAAAACATTAAATGAAATCATTTGAAAATATAAATAAGTTCTTTTGCTTTATTTCTGAATTATAGAAGATTTTCATACACAAAAGCTTTTCATTTGCATGAATTTATGTGTATATATTTATATATATATATATATATATATATATATATATATGTATATTTATATATATATATATATATATATATATATATATATATATATATATATATATATATATATATATATATATATATATATATTTATATATATATATATATATATATATATAGTGTTGCCAAATAAGTGCGAAAGGTTGTAGGAGGTGATACCTTTAGTTTTCTTTCTTTCTTGAAATTGCTGAGAAGTTAAAGAAATAGCATTTTGTGGACGTGTTTTACGAACGAAAAAGATAGCTATATTTTTCGAATTTTGTTGTTATCTTTCGAAGATAAAACAAACAATCTATTTTCAATTTCTCACCAAAACTTTTTAACGAAACAAATTTTCTCAACTTAAGGATATGTGTTCAAAAGAACAATTCATTGCAAAACTTTCTTAACTCCTGTGTTGTGCTCGTGAAAGCAACAGTTTATTCATAATAAACTAAAAACAGTATTATGTTTTTTTTTAATAGAATATCAAATTTGAAATTCTAACAATATAAAATCATGTGTATTACAAAAAAGGAAAAGGCAACGAGATCGAACGGAACGGAGCTATGAAAACTGCTGAAAATGACGACCCCCAACCATAAGAGAGAAATCAAGTCTTCGTCTCATACACTGGCGCAAACGTTGAGACGAAGACTTGATTTCTCTCTTATGGTTGGGGGTCGTATATATTACTGTTGTATTCCGCAGGCTGCAATGATGCGATTCCTCAAATCATTCTCACATTCAATGTGGGTCGTATGAACCAAGGACTTCAGGTGACCCGAGTACAAAAGTCCAAGGGGTTTAAGTCTGAGAGGTCAAGGTTAAGATCCTGCTCGGTGTATCCAACAATTTGGATACATATTGTCCAAGTACTGACGAGCAATTGTGCTGAAATTGGCAAGCGCACAATCGTGAATAAACGAAATGAAAAAATTCGTCGTCGAATAGCTGATAGGTATATTGGAACATTCTAGCAAAATAGGAAGCTGCTTTTGGAGAAAATTTGCATAGGTAGCTCCGGTTTGGTTTCAAGGTAGGAAATACGGGCCAATAATGTTTTCGCCAATAATTGCGACCCACACGTTAAGTGAAAATTCATGGCAGCGACCTTCTCTGCATGTGGGTTATATCAAACCCATAGATGACAGTTATGAAAATTTGTGATCCCTTTCCCTGAACAGTTTGATTCATCTGTGAAAAATACCTTTTCGAAAAACTCAGCATTCTGGGTAATAATTTGAAGACTCCATTGATAAAAGTCTACTCGATAAGGAAAATCTCGTGGCAAAAGTGCCTGGACTCAGTGATTATGGTAAGGATAAAATTGGTGGTCCTAAAATTTTCCAAATTAGTTTATTTCTAACATTTAGTGTGTTAGCAATTTGTCTTGTACTAGATTCCTCACGATCCTCAATGATATTATGAACCTCTTCTTCCAGTGCCACTGTTCTTATCACTCGTGGATGACCACATTCAGTTATTCATTTTCGAAAAGTCCCTCTTTCACGGAGAAGTTGTATTTTGAGGTATCATGCGTTGAGGATATATCTCTGGATAGAGCCGCCGAGCATCCAAAGAATTTACGTTGGCACGACCATACATAAAATGCATATCGGCCATTTCAGCGTTAGTGGAATTATTCATATTGAAGATATGCTACTTTTTCACCCTTGGATTCTGGGTCCTCAGATTCACGGTTGAGGAGATGTATTCTTTGAGTTTTTTTTCAAATTACTAAAAATATTGCCTTTAAACAATCGTAAGTTTCTTACTAATACCTATAAAAACACAATTTCTCTTAATATTCTGTTATGTATGCTTTTTTCAATAATTAATAGTTTTTATTCTACACATAGTGCTAGAGCGATATACGAGGTTTTTCATTCCACAAAATTAGAGGTTTTGTGGAAAAAAAATCAACTTCAAATTCCAATGTTGATAAAAGCAACAATAGTTGAGAGCTTTATTTTATTTTGAGAACTTCTCTACAATATTTCTGCTTATTGCATTTGAATGAACAAAATCACTAATTTTGTGAAACAAAAAATGTCATATGTGTCTTTGGTACTATCAATTGGAACGAATACTTTTAAATATTTGAACAAGCAAAATACATAACATTGAAAAAGTGCTGTATTCACAGGCATTAACAAAAAATGACTGGTGACTTTTAGGTTCCAGGGTCCAAGAGTGTAATGGTAGCAAATGACCCTAACAATATTCCAGAAAAATTTGACGTTTCATGTACATATATTTATAAATATTTCTTATGAAGGTTGTGAAAACTAGTGTTTTATTTTGTCAATTGTCAATAAAGTATGAGCGTTTTCGGTTACCACTATTAATTTAGGTACTCCTCTGATTTCTTCAACTCGGATTTACCATTACAAATATAACTTGAAGTTACATGGACAAAGTACTTAAGATTTTCACTCATAGTCTCCTCCATATGAATTTGCCATAGTTTGTTAAAAGAATAAGACTTTCTCTTATTTAAGGGATTTATCAGAAACCTCGATAGATAGTTTGCCTGCTGTTGGTCTTCGCTCAGTGGAAATACTTCGAATAGAAGAGACCTCATCATTGAGAGTAATACCCAGCATATATGATTTGAAGGTGAGTTCATAATTTTGATCTTCTATTTTCGATAACAATTAAATAGTCTGTCCAGCCAGAGACTTGGCGTTGACGTCATCAATAATAATTGTATATGACGTCGATCGGGAACAGTGTTGCTAGACGTAATAAATAATCTTAAATCTTATTAGCTGACCCAATTTTCAACAAAAATGAGATATAGAGATTATTTCGGCGACTGCCAAACGTGAAAGTAGGCCGAGAGGGTCCGAAAACATTGCAAATTTTGAAACAGAATGACAACTTCACATTCAGCTCAATTTATTTTCATTACAGGGAATGTTAATTTTTCTTGAGGAATCATACGATTTGATATTTATGGGCAGAATGTTTGTCGAAATTAATGATGCGGTCGCTATCACCATATGACTACTCTATCAGAAAATTACTTGCGACAAATATGAATTTTGACAATTTCGAATTTCATTTGTTTGGGTAGGCAGCTTTGCGTCGTTATTTGCGCATGTCTGTAACTCTCGCTAGATAGACTATATAATTGTTTCATTATACGATGACCGAGTTTGACTTATTTTTTAGAATTAACTTCATAATATCGTTTGAAATCCGAATTTGACTAATAAATGAATACATGAAATCATTTGATGAGAATAAACTATGTATTTTAGCTCAGTAGAGATTGAAAATGTAGATTAGATTAATACTCCCCAGAATCAGTCATATCAACAGAATATGATCAAAGTTGTTTGTGATAGGTATAAGTAAATAAATGCTATTTACCAAAAATAATGATATTATTTAATCCAGGATACTCAGGAACCAAAAATTCATTTTCTGAATTTAATTTTCTCGTATTTAAACACTTATTATCAATATTTGAAATCAGGAAAATCAGTATTTTGAATCTGATTCAATGTGTCGTAAATATTTCATATGATATTTCTCAGTTATCAACTAGAGATAATCCTCTTATTTTTCACTTCTGGGTGTATTGAATATTTTATTATTATCTGAAGATTTGGTAGTTATGAGACGTATTTTCAATATAATATCTTAGAGTTGTTTTTCTTGAAGTATTTTATTCGAATTAGCATCTTTCGAAATTTGTTCGTTTCTTTACTTAATGAATGGAAATTTCTGAATTACAAATTTCAAAAAACAATTTTTTTAACTAATTGATTTTCATTTCATATGCTTTTTTGTTTCTTTGTGGTTGTTTACGTTATGGTTATAACCTTTCGATATTTTTCAGTTCCATTCACCCCAGGCGTATGAATGCGTGAAGTGAAAAATATTCAACCTCATGTCCAAAAGTCTTTATGTCGTGAATTATCATTATCAATTGCGATTTTTTTTAGTCTGTTTCCAATCTGCTTAGAAATTTTCTCTACTAAAGGAGTCGATTGAATTATTTGGAAATTGGGTACGATCGTATATATAATAAAAATTGTATATATTATAGGAGAAAAATTTTGTAGATGAATTGCAATTACATCCTGGTCAAAAGAGTAATAAAATATAAGCAAATTCTTAACATTTCAGTAGAAAACTATTCAATGTTGAAATTTGATATTAACGTTTTAGATGTTCTGACTGTAGAAAATAAACCAAATGGGTTGAAAAAACTAATAAATTATTAGTTTCAGTAGAAATATTGGAGATGGAAAAGAGTTTGTAGGGTATTCCCGAAAAAAATTTTGATTGCACAATGGTTTTGCTGAAGATCCTAAACAAAGAGTCAAAAGATAACTAGTTAAGGTGTTATTTAATTTATTGGATGCAGGGCAATTTTAGAGAAGTAACTAAGCAAAATCAATTGTTGTTTTCTTTTTAAGAATAATATTTTATATAAATGCCAAGAAAATGTTTTAACAACATAAGTAATTTGTTTTGTAGTATTTTAGCATATACGTTTTGAATGTTTTTAACCAATTATTTTTCTATTTAATTTCTCTATCCAATATATCATATTCATATCTTGTTGTTTCTCATAGTTCTTGATTCATGAAAATTTGCGTATAAATTTATCAATAGTTTGGAACTATTGGGTGTTTATCATTCTTCAAAATAAGACAAGCCAAGCCTATTTAAGCTTTAACGTGAATATATTAATTCAAATATTATTTTTAAGCACACAATTCTAAGTAATATAAATATTACATTAACCATTGGAAATATAATTATATATATATATATATATATATATATATATATATATATATATATATATATATATATATATATATATATATATATATATATATATACCTATATACAGAGGCGGACCACCCGTAAGGCAAACTAGGCATATGACTAGGGGGGCGAGGGTACAAAGGGGCGCGCGGGAAGAATTGTAAAATAAAGGGGGCGGTACATCGGTTTAGGTCAAACTATAATACGAGTTATTTTTAATATAGAGGCGCCGCTGAGATGCTTGCCTACGGCGTTCAGAACGTTTAATCCGCCTCTGCCTATATATATATATATATATATATATATATATATATATATATATATATATATATATATATATATATAAATTATTTATATATTTATATATATATATATTACATGTTTGAGTTAAATAAATGCAAAAATTCCGTAACTAAAATTATCATTATAAGTTTCGAGATTTTAAAAAGTTGAAAATAAAATTTTCAAATATCCTGATAAACTCAAAAAAAAAGTCAACTTCTTTTGAACATATTTATCAGAAACTCCTGCAGTTTATTCGTATAGTTGTTAAAATTAGGAAACTATTCGATATTGTAATTTCGAAAATTTCCTAAATTTGCCATAACCTCGAAAACTGAATAATTTATATGAAACATGTTATACTTACGTTGGATTTTGAACAACTACTGCTAAAACTATTTGGAAAATTTTTCGAAAATATATATTGAAACATTATGGAAATTTTAAGTTGGAAATCCATAAACTTTTCGAATTTTATTTTTGAAATACAATATACATTTCTAATTTGATTTCAGTTTATGACCAACCAAAGCTATCATTTTATCCATTTCATTTACGTGATATTTAAAAGATCTTATAAAATGTCAAAAAATTTATGGAATTTTGTGTAATAAAGCACAGTTTTTTGAATCAATATTCAAGTACTTGGCTTATTCTCACATTTTGTTAATTATTTCTTATTAGAGTCTCAAAATTGCACGGCTCACGCATGCATTTCATTGTTGTGCGTTCAAATATCCAGAACAGCATAACCCTTCGAGATTTGCACAAGTGGCGGAGGAATTAAAAAGTACTTGTCAACAGCATAAAGATACAGGACAGATTATACCAAAGCTAGCAAGAATACGTAAAAAGAGAATGCCGTACAAAGATAGTTTTCTAGTAGGAGGCTCTTTCAGGTATGTTTTGACAATTATAGACCGGGAGATGGTGACATAAAATATTAGGTCATTTGTACCAAAATGGCGGTTCTTCAGAGATCTAATTACGTAAAGGCGAAAAGGAAAATGATGGTCATAGCGCTGGCACCGGCGGCCCAATCGCGTGGGCGTTATAGTCGGGTCGGGCTGACATGAAAATTATCAAAAAATGATAAAAAAGAGTAGCTGCAATTTTTTGACTGATTTGAGGGCGTAATATCATACTAAGTTCTATTTTATGAAATGCAACGATTTTCAAGTCTGGAAAATTGTTTATAACAACGTTTTTGTGCAAAAAAAGCGTATTTTTTCAATTTTTCGATTATATTTCGGAAACTATAGGTTATGGAGAGAAGTGCTGCATAGACCAAATGATTGCTATTGAAAAGCCTTCCAAACTAGACCCGCTAAATCGAAATCGGTTAATTTGTTTGAAAGTTATAGCAAATTTAAGGCTAAAAATGCGTTTTTTTTTTAATTATTATAAACAAATAATTAAACGTTTTATTGTTTCACTAAGGCCGTAAAAGTGTGAGTTTTCACATACTCAAAAAGTGTGCGCAAGGTGGGCGATGTGCTATGAACAGTTATTGCACAATTCTATTTGTTTATCCCGTTTTTGTAAAATGGACCCAATTTCAACCGTTTATTGTGGGAAAAGTTATCAACTTACAGACCTTTAGAAGGTCGCATTTTAAAGGTAATACAGTCTACTTGTAATCGCCAATCTCAGAAAGTTAATGTTTTTTCGTAAACTGTTTAAAAATTAGCAATAAACAAATGTTACATTTTGAACCGTTTTTTGCTTATAAATAAATACAATAATTTGCAAAGTATGAGGAATATGTGTTCATCAGTAGTACCATTGGAAAGCTGTTAAAAAAACACACATTGAGAAAAAAAAATTTGATGATCGGCTTTATATTTCTCACGCAGCATCACAGACCAAATCAAATAAGAAGTACGGTCGTCAAGAATATATAAATATTATTCCTTACACAAACGGTATTCTTGTTAATAGTTCAATTAAGCTGTGGTGAAGCTATATTTTTACTTAAAGTATACTATATTGTAGTCATGCATAACAGAAAATTTTCAGAATTATTAATAATGCAAAGAAACCCGCGATAAATCAATGAATTATTTAAGCAACACTTTTTTCCGCAGTTTAAAGACATTTTGAGTATATGAAAATTGCGCCATTGTTATTTTTTCGTCGAGCTACCACAGATTGTAAAAAAATAAGGTTCTGCGATAATTAGAACCCGTGATAATGCGAATTTTTTTTGTCCGCTCGATTTTGAAGCTCCGCATCGCGCGCGAGAAATTCAGGCGCTGCGACTTTCTCTCACCCCCACCACTCGGCTCTCGTGAAGCGCAGAGAATGTTACCTTGATATATTGCTCTCGGAACTAAATAATTAACAACAAAAGTTTATGCAAAATGTCGGATCATAAAGTTGGAAATGTCGCCTACCAAATGTAGAAATTTCAGCTCAAAATGTTAATAAACAACGGAGTAATGATTTTTTTTGAAAAAAAAAGCTATCTTGGTTTTTAGAGGTCGTAGAAACTTTGTTTTTTTAAAAGTGTGTTTTTTTAACAGCTTTCCAATGGTACTACTGATAAACACATATTCCTTATACTTTGCAAATTATTGTATTTATTTATAAGCAAAAAACGGTTCAAAATGTAACATTTGTTTATTGCTAATTTTTAAACAGTTTCCGGAAAAAAATTAACTTTCTGAGATTGGCGATCACAAGTAGACTGTATTACCTTTAAAATGAGGCCTCCTAGAGGTCTGTAAGTTGATAACTTTTCCCACAATAAACGGTTGAAATTGGGTCCATTTTACAATAACGGGATAAACAAATAGAATTGTGCAACAACTATTCATAGCACATCGCTCACCTTGTGCACACTTTTTGAGTACATGAAAACTCACATTTTTGCGGCCTTAATGAAACAATAAAATGTTTAATTATTTGTTTATAATAATTTTTAAAAAAACGCCTTTTCAGCCTTAAACTTGCTATAACTTTTAAACAAATTAACCGATTTTGATTTAGCAGATCTAGTTTGAAAGGCTTCTCAATGACAATTATTTGGTCTATGAAGCACTTTTCTCCATAACCTATAGTTTCCGAAATATAATCGAAAAATTGAAAAAATACGCTTTTTTGCACAAAAACGTTGTTATAAACAATTTTCCAGACTTGAAAATCGTTGCATTTCATAAAATAGAACTTAAAATGATATTACGCCCTCAAATCAGTCATAAAATTGCAGCTACTCTTTTTTTTTTTCAAATGTCAGCCCGACCCGACTATTAATCGAACGCGTCCGATAAATAACGAGTGTCGAACAATTTGCTCCACAAAAATGCTAGTATTTTCAGATAGTCGACAAAAAAAGAAGTAGGCGGTAGCGTAATGCCATACTTCTCGGGTGTGACTTACAGCCCGCCATTTGTAACAGGCTAATTTTTGCATAGCTAATCACCGTGGAGTAGCCATTCACGAAAATCACCTTGCCATACTTTTCCGACCGTTCCCAATGGCCGCCATACCACTGCAAAGGAGTAATTTTTTTTTTTCGTCGAACGATTTGTACCACCCTGAAACTTTTTTTCACAGTTCTCTGTATGATCATAAATAGAAGTCTGATAATGCCATACCTGTGGGAGGTGGCGAATGTGAAAAATCCTAAGATTTTATTCGTAATTCGAACGATTTGCACCAGTATGGCGCCAATTTTTCCCTCTACTAGAAGTATGGCAAATAATAATAATGGTCACATTGTATCGTATAATTTCCAAAAATCCAAATGCTATACTGGTACAAATTTTTCACCTTTTAGTTCAACTTCGATAGTCGTCCGCCTCATGCTTACAATCTGTAATAATTTTTTTTTGGTAAAATTGCACCCAAACGAAGAAAATACAATGATGCCATGATGTAAAGAATGATTTCACAGTCGTATTTTTAAAACGTGTCAAATAAAGGAATATTTCAAGTATGGCAGTACTTTTTCCTCCTACAAGAAGTATGGAAAAAATAATAACGGTCACATTTTTTCAAATACTTTCCAAAAATTCAAATGCAATACTGGTACAAATCGTTTGGCGAAAAACAAATTACGTCTTTGCAAGTGGTATGGCGGCCATTGGGAACTGTCGGAAAAGTATGGCAAGCTGATTTTCATGAATGGCTACTCGACGATGATTCGCTATGCAAAAATTAGCCTGGTACAAATGGTTGAATTGTTTTATTTAAATTAATGTATTCGCGTCGGTATGGCGGGCTGTAACGCCTACGCGATTGGGCCGCCGGTGCCAGCGCTATGACCATCATTTTCACTTTTGCCTTTACGTAATTAGACCCCTGAACAACCGCCATACTGGTACAAATGACCTAATATTTTGTGTCACCATCTCCCGGTATATTAATATTTATTTCAATTAAGTAGACATAAGGCCATAAAAATTAATTAGACTCCCTTCCAACCAAGGGCATTTAGTAGAATTTCCCCAAATATATTGACTATTGCACGGTATCGAAAGTTAACAGTGTGATGCAAAAATGGTTAACAAATTAAAATAGTTGATGGAATCCGTCGTTACTACTTGATAATTCAACATGATAAATAAAAACATAACTTGAATTAACTAGGTTTATTCTCATAAAAATTCTTTGAAAAATATAAAGCTGCGATTGCAATTTCGTTCTCTAGACCATCATCGGGCAGATTGACTTAAGAACTGAATACATAGTTACAGATTTGACGTTTATGGGTGGGAAATAATCAAACAAATTTCGAGAAGTGCTAATCGCAGTGGATTTCCCAAATTGGTACAATAAAATGTTACTAGAAAAATCATTATTAGGCCAGGAAATGAAGCTCAAAAAAAGGTAAAACCTCGCAATTCTTTGATCTTGCATGGATTGACTTGAAATTTTAACAGAAGGTAGGTGATAGCCCAAGGATCAAAATCTATGAAGGGCGCTGAAAGGTTTTTAGGGGTGAAAACTACCCCTAATTGTCAAAAATTATAAAATAACGTTTTAAACCTGAATATGGGTAAGATTTGGTTTGGATTAGTTAAATAATGATTGTTTAGTGCTTTGGAATACAATTTCATCATAATTCAACCCTCAAAAAGCGACCCTTGTTAGAGTTTAATATAAAAAGAATTACTAATCCTAAAAAAATGATTTCGCTTTAGATAGATTTGCATGAAAATTTGGGATTAGGCTCAACTCACCCTCTGCTTTGTAGTTTAAGTCATATCGACGAACCCTGATTGTTTCTTAGGGGTGAAAAATACCCCTAATTGTCAAAAATTATAAAATAACATTATAAATCTTAAGAAGGGGAAAATTTGGTTTGGATTAGTTAAATAATGATTTTCTTATACTCGCACAAAATTACAATTTTTCACTCGGGTGAATTGCGACACTCGCTTGCAGCTCGTGTCGAAAACTTCACCCTCGTGAAAAATAGCAATCATTTTGTGCTCGTTGAATAATATACTATTTTAATAAAACAGGTGCGGCGTTCATGTGTTAGAAACTTCAAAATAATATGAAGGAATAATTCCTACAATTATAAAATTATATATAAAAGAATTATGTAACTTAAGTACTTTAAATAAAAAATATAATGAATATTTTATGCACTAACCCGTTTATTTCCATAATTATAATAAACACAACCGAATATTTTTTAAAAAGTCGTGAGCGCACGTGCTATTTCTTTCGAACTTGAGGATGCACTGGCAAGAAACCAACGAAATATACACTCACACACGTAAATATATGAGCAGATGTTTCTTCTCTATGGTATTTCACAAAAAAAACAGAAAAAATTTCGAACGTACAACGCCCCACTGCCGAATTTACCGGTTTTGTAGACTATTATGCTCCCAAGTGTACTGTACTATACTATTGGAATTTTTCGGAAAAAAAAATCGATTGGTTTTTTTAACGTATTTCCTTCATTTTTAACGATAGAGTGTTTTTTCAAAAACGATTTTGTAGGGTTTTTCAAGATCTACAAGGATCTGCGAATTAAGTCTCTTTAGATATCTTGGTTTTCAAATGGGGTGAGTTTAAAGGGTTCAAGAAAGGAGGTTCTCGTGCATGAATAGACGTTTTAAATGCCTATATCTCGACAAATATTCACTCTACAAAAAATCTGCGTAAAAAAAAATTTACGTCATGAAAAGAGCTATAATTCATTACTCGTCCATTTTTTTCATATATTAAGTATTTTCGGAGATATTTTCAACAAAAGGGTGAAAAATATGAAATTGTGAAAAATTGTTTTTCAATTTAAGCTCTAATTATTCAAAAATTAAGCATTTTGAATTGTTCAAACTTCTTTGACATATTACCAATACATATATAAAGAGAATTTCACAAGGGTGAAGATCAATTTTAATTAGGCGGGTAGTTAGGGGGTTGTTTTCATCAATTTTTTCGCATAAAAAATTAGGTACTGACCTTATTTTCATTATAACTCACTCAATTTTTGTGCTAGAGACTTATTTTTTTTTTAAAGCAAAGTCTGATTATGCCCTTCAAAAAAGATTTCATAAATTTTCTTCGAAAAATGCAGCATTTTCTCGGAAAAGGCCTTTGAATCTATCAAATTTCGCATTTGAAAAATAAAGCTTCTTATTGATAGGTCCTATTTCGGTTCCTATTGGTCGTAGAAAAATTATAAAGAAACAATTTTGTTTGCCTTTTCAAAGGCTACAATTTTGGTTTCCACAGTTTTTTGATACAATGCATAATTTTCGAGTTATTCGTGAAAAACCGCTCATAAACGTCGATTTTTTCGTCTAAAAATGGTTACCTTCAATCGCGAATAACTTGAAAAATATTAGTTTTACAGAAAAAATTTATGAAATACTTTGTGCTTATAATCACTTTTTCAATCGATTTCTGTGGTTAAAATGTAACAAAAAATTTCCACCCCCGAGATAGGGTGGCAACCACCCCCAAGGCTTTGACGCCCTTCGGTTCGATATAGATTTTGATTCTTGGGCTATTCCCTACCCCCTGTCAAAATTTCAAGTAAATCCATGCCAGATCAAAGAATTGCCAGGTGAAATGCTTCATTCCCTGGCCTATATATATTTATATCATTTATGTATTCATTTAGCGTATGGCTTACATCGAGCGCCGAATATTCAATTTATCCCTCAGGGATCATAAAACTAACGTGTGGATAAGACAGAGGTGGAAGATATTATCCAAAGAATAACGACACTTGAATGGAACTGGGCGGGGCACGCCGCAAGAAAGCTGGATGGATGGTGCACGAAAGTCATCAAATGGCGATCCTGGGGAGAACATCGGAACAGAGGCAGACCCCTCCAACGTTGGGCAGATGAAATCAAAAAGCAGGCAGGGTTGTTATGGTATAGGACAGCAGAAGACCGACACAAATGGCGTAATATGAGAGAGGCCTATACTCGAAAATGGGTAGAAGAAGGCTTCTGAAGAAGAAGAAGAAGAAGATGGCTTACATCACAGTTTATATAATGATAAAACAATAGGGTACATATAAATGTATAAAATTGTATATAAGGACATTACTTAACAATTAACTTAAACTAAAATAGGTAGGCTGGACCAGTTCACAAGCAGATGTCCAGTCTTGATACATAATCAATTGCCTCCTGTGTCACCATCAGGAAATCTTCTGGGTTGCCTGTATATGCTCTTATTGGGCAGTCTTGACTATGTGTCTGATGGTCTGCCTGTCGGCTCCACAATCGCATGCAGCTGAAGGAAGTTTGCCCCATCTATGTAACGAGTCAGCGCATCTTTCGCAGTCTGTTCTAATACGGTTAAGAGATGTCCAGGTTCAACGAGGGAGATCGAATCCTCTAAGTTTGTTGGTGATGCACGGCATACCGTGATACATTGGAGTCACTTCACGTTCCCATCTCTCTCTCCATCGCTCATTTATGTCAAAGTTGTTTTAGTAGAGCATATGAGCAGTCTTCAATGGGGGATGTCTTGATCGGAGTCGATTTCTCTGGATGTCCGGAACGTCATTATGAACTTGCAGCTGTGGGTTTCTCATAATTTTATATCATTATTATCATTATATAGTTATCAATATATAATTATGTATTCAGTTCTTAACTCAATCTGCCCGATGATAGTCTAGTGACTGAAATTGTAAAGGATGTTTTATATTCTTCAGAACATTTTTGTGATAATGAACATAGTAATTTCAAGTTTTGTTTGTGTTTAACAAATTCAGTTCTTCAGGGCCATGCCAAATTCAGTTAGAAGGCTGAAAACCTTTGTATTTTGTGAATAATAGCCGCAATTTTGATGTACAAATTCAGTACTTTTTTGCAGGTATTCATGTTTGTGCTTCTCTTTAACCTCTCCAAATTGACTTTGGGGATAAAAATTTTTATGTAAAAGAAACGAAAATGAGGGTAAAGTACGTCTATAGTGACGTATTTCTACTGCTCTCGCATTTTCTTTAGATCTACTTATCATTTCGATAAGATATTCTCTCATCAATACAAATGAGAATCAGTAAGATTTTATTTTTCAACAGCATGTTAAGGTATAACATCTATAGCAAAAACTTTGTAGGTGTTTAAAGATTTTACGACATTTTGCCTCCACTAAGTAAATATGAAATAATAATGACTTTAGGTTATTTGATTTATTCAGAAGTTCAACCCAGTTTTATTTATCATTCCACAATTTTATTATTCATAAAATTATTCCATCTATTTTCAAGTTCATCCAATGCAGATTATCGTGGAGGCGATTCCGGCAGTTGGAGTCTAGATGATCAAATTATTCATAGGAATGAATCTGATTTCTTTATTCCACAAAAAGGTAAGACCATCGACTATGTGGAAGCAAGAACGGTAGAAGTCGATGACGACTTCGGTATATTTCACGAAGAGTCAGCGGATGTATCCTCTTCCTTTCGTGTGAATGCTATATGCGGAAATCTGTCTAGCATGTGAGTATGTACTATTTCTATAATTCATTCCACTTTCGTTTCTAACGAATAGTGTATTTCAAGAAAACGAGTAATATTGACGTTTTTTCGATAGGAAAATGAAAATTGTTATATTTATTTTTTCAGATCATTTTTCTGAAGAATTTTAGGTACTTTTTCAACTTCCATTCAGCGGTTTTGATATATTATATTAGAAATGGAGGATACGGGTTCCTCCATATTATATGAAAAAATCATTTATTGATGTGAAAAATATTGTATATGTCTCATTGGATTTCACGTTCTTATTTACTATTAATGAATTTTCTTGAAAAATAATATATGCATTATCAGAGAGATTCACAGGACATTCCTCAAATATTGAAATACTAAAAAACATTGTTATAAATATACTCATAGTAAAATAATTTCCATCCAGTTACAAACGGAAATTTTTGGTTCCAAATTTCTTCTTCATTTCTTCCACATACCTACCTCCCCAATCTACCACTATATCATTAAGCATCGAATATAGTTACCAAAGTAACTAAACAAAGAAATAAATTCTATACTCACCATTTTCATAGTTGCTTCAATTTCTACATGAAATTTTTTAATACTGATTAATAAATCTGAATCTTAAATCAAAACGGTTAACAACACTATTGAAATTAATATTGCACCTTATCGTTGATCA
The DNA here is from genome assembly GCA_030704885.1 of Cynegetis impunctata. Taxonomy (NCBI): domain Eukaryota; kingdom Metazoa; phylum Arthropoda; class Insecta; order Coleoptera; family Coccinellidae; genus Cynegetis; species Cynegetis impunctata. The sequence goes on along the minus strand of JARQZK010000200.1, from coordinate 31,939 downwards.
ATATTATTCTATTATTTCATATATTAATTGAAATACACACCATGATAGGCATCACATGAAAATGTTTGCTTTAAGTATTTTATGTTCGTTTGATAACCTTTCAAAAGGTATGTAATTAGTCATTCTAACCAATTTTCACTGAACAAAAGTTATTACTCAACATGCAGGTAATCTCAAATAGTGAAAGGTGAAAAATGGCACTTGTAAACACCATTTTTGTACGGCTCATAACCTTCATTCAGTGTTACATGAAATCTTGGTGAAAAGTTCTCTTAGATAAATGCAAATTATGCTTATATTCTATTCCCAAAATATCGAATTTTGTATTTCATTATGTGAAAAAAATTTATTTAGTCAACTGATAGACAGAATTTTCATAATTGTTATAAGGTAACTATAAATATATCGTTTTTCTGTGAAATAGAAATTGAAAGGCATGTTATCGGATTTTGACGGTTCTAATAGATGATCTGTGCTTGTTCTAGTCTCAAATTGAAGTGAAGATAAAACACAATATTTTTGAAATAAACCTTTTATAAGTAATATTTTGATGTTTCAAGCACTCTCTTCTTCCTCTGCCTTTTAACAGTAACGTCCAATTGTACTTCATTATCTCATTATCATAGCCACCGATGTGATTATATATATAGATATATATATATATATATATATATATATATATATATATATATATATATATATATATATATATATATATATATATATATATACCGGGTAAATTTTTCAAGTTAAAAATATCGAAAGGAAACATCTTACGAAAAAATTTTTCGAATAAGAAGTTGATAGTTTTGAGGGGAAAGTCTACTTATACTAAAACCTCTTCCCTTTCCTTCATCATTGTGGGGAAGAATGGGGTCAACTTTGAAATTTGAGATGGGTAACCCTGTTGTTTATTACAGATTCGTGTTCTACGACAAAAAATACAAAAATTTTGTACGAACATTTTTTAAGATTCCTCACAGATGGGCCAGTAATCGAATTTGAATTTTCCGTCTCAACGACGTTAACGTCAGAATTTCTTTTGAATGAACCATAGAACAGATAAGTTAAGGTCATTCAGACGGTAAACTCCAATTCGATTACTGAGCCATCTGTGAGGAATCGTGAAAAATTGTTCGTACAAAACTTTTGTATTTTTGCCGTAGAATACGAACCTGCGATAAAAAATAGCGATTTCCATTTAAAATTTCTCTCCTTCCTCAAGGGTGAAGGAACTAGAAGAGTTTTGAGCAAAACCCGCAAAACCATCATCTTTTTATTAGAAACATTTTTCCGTGAGATGTTCCTTTTTCGAGATTTTCAACTGATTCTACTTAAAAAATTCACCCGGTATATATATATATATATATATATATATATATATATATATATATATATATATATATATATATATATATATAAATATAATAATATATATAAAAATATATATAAAAATAAATATATATATATATATATATATATATATATATAAATATATATATATATATATAAATATATATATATATATATATATATATATATATATGTATATATATATATATATATATATATGAATATATATAACTAAACAGAGACGCCAATCGTCGAATACTCATGTGACTTCACACCCATAGGTAGCCACCGTAGATGCGAATTTCTGCAACGTGTAACATCGTTCGATGTTTCACTACGAATGCAGGCAACGCTGGTAGCAACGCTCAGATTTTCCCCTTATTTTCAGAGACCGAATCAGCAGTAGAAATTGAGAATGAATATTTAGGGTCAGCATGTATAATATATATAAAAATACGAAGGGAATTCATTTGAAAAATTGATGATTAATCAAATCAATTACAAGCAGTGCTTGTTAAATGAGTGTGAAAGTACATGAGTTTTGGAAGATTGACCTTTAAGCCTAAAATGAGATACCTTTCGGTTTCTGTTAGATAGTGCTATGTTTTATTTGTATGTCTTTAGTGCTTGTCTTCGAAACTACTAGGTGGTTATATGGATTTGATCTCGTTGCACATTCTGTCGATGGATGGGACAGAACTTATGAGATTGTTGGAGAGCGGAATCAGTGTTTCCATGGTGTGTGGCACCGATTTCGAATTTTCTAATATTCACCCATGGAAGATGAATTTAAATTCTATATCATGAAAACTTGATCTATTTGAACGTTGATTCGATTTATCATAAATTTTTCAAATAAATTGCTACCCCTGCTATTTGACAGTAACGTCATATTATAGTGCATTATCTTATTATCTGCGTACTGTTATTTGTTATATCTATATATATATATATATATATATATATATATATATATATATATATATATATATATATATATATATATATATATATATATATATATATATATATATATATATATATAGGCCGAACATTAATATAGAAAATAGAAAAAAGGCTAAATGGGAAATGCTTTAGACAATTCTTGGCTGATTTCAAATTTCTTTTCAGATTCTATATATCTTCATTCGTTTTCGAGATAAAAATTAAAAACAAAAAATTGACGATATTGTTTTTCCTCCATAAATTAATTATCGTTGTTTTGTGTTGGTCGTGTTGGGCATTTTTTCATTACCATTCGATTTATGACATTTTGAACCCCCTACAGCCTTTTGTTTTTCAGATTTTCATAACAACTTTTGTTTTTCATATGGCGGACATCTTTGATTTTCACAAATTCTGGATGGGCTATCCAATGATATATCACTTGCTATAGAAATTTTCCATTTCAATCAAGTTATTCCAAGAAAACCAACTTGAATATGAAAGAAGTAATCATGATAGGTCATGACAAATAATAAAAATTCTTTAATGACTCCAGGCTTTTCCACAACTGAAACTCTAGATAGGATTTTGCATTATGTGATTATTCATTATGGTTAGCAAACCATTTTCCTGAAAGCAAAATGACGGAATATCTTGAGATGGGCTTTCCTATGATGTATCTTCATGGAAAAGTTATCCATTTTGATCGAGAATCTGTATACATGTGTTCATGCATTTATCTTTAATCATATTTAGTGTTTCATTCACAGAATGAAGGAAACAGCTAAATTTATTTGAGCTAAGAATGCCTTTCGAAGGCTCTGAATAAGTTTCGACAATTTCCGAGAAATGTATGATATGTTATTTTTTATGATTTATGGAATATTGAATTTTTCGATAGAATGACATAGAATCTCGTATTTATAACGGAGATATTTTATTGAAGGTATTTCATGATTTTGCTTTCCGGAGAAGCGTTTGCAAACCATACTGAATAATCACTTGTAGAAAAATCCTTTCTAAAATTTCAGAGTGAAGTTGTGAGGAGGATACGAGTCATTTAAAAATTTTTATTATTTGTCATGACCTACCATGATTACTTCTTTCATATTCAAATTGGTTTCCTTTGATAAACTTTATTGAAACGGAAATTTTCTATATCAATATCACTGGAAAGCCCATCTCAAGGCCTTCCGGAATTTGTGAAAATCGAAGATGGCTGCTATATGAATAACAAGAGTTGTTATGAAAATCTTAAAAACAAAAGGCGGTAAGGGGTTCAAAATGTCATAAATCGAATGGTACTCAAAAAGTGCCGATGAAGTGTTCAATTCTCGACCAACAAAAAACAACGATATTTGATTTATGGAGGAAAAACAATATTGACAAATTTTTGTTTTCAGTTTTTATTTCAGAAAAGAATGAATTTATATCAAATCTCAAAGAAGATTTGAAATCAGCCAAGAATTGTCTAAAACATTTCTCATTTAACCTTTTATCTATCTGCTATATTAACCGAGATAGCATTGCTGGTGCCTTCATTTTGGGATACATTGTATATATATATATATATATATATATATATATATATATAAATATATATATATATATATATATTTTTATATATATTTATGTATATATATTTATATATATATTTATATATATATATATATATATATATATTTATTTTTATATATATATATATATATAATATATATATATAATATATATATATATATATATTTATATATATATATATATATAATATATATATATATATTAATATATATATATATATATATATATATATATATATATATATATATATATATATATATATATATATATATATATATATATATATATATATATATATATATATATATATATATATATATATATATATATATAAATGTAGTAGGTTTCTCGGTCAAGAGATCAATAACGATCAGCTAGTTCTATTTTCTCTAATTAAACATTCTATATGCAAAGACACAATTTATTTACTCAGTAAAAATAATTAAAATTCAGATTCTCATAACCATATTCTTGATTTGTCGTTATAGAAGAATATTCATAGGGAAGTCTCTGAAAGAGAGACTTTTATTATACTGAAAATTTCAGACAAATTCAAAACATCTCGTTATATAAGCATTTTCATTCTTGTGAAGCACAATATCACCTTATAAGTCTATATAACCTTTTATCTATCTGCTATATTTACCGACATAGCATTGCTGGTGCCTTCATTTTAGGATACATTGTATACATATATATATATATATATATATATATATATATATATATATATATATATATATATATATATATATATATATATATATATATATATATATATATATATATATATATATATATATATATATATATATATATATATGAATGAAGTAGGTTTTTCGGTCAAGAGTTCAATAACGATCAGCTAGTTCTATATTCTCTAATTAAACATTCTATATGCAAAGACACAATTTATTTACTCAGTAAAAAATATTAAAATTCAGATTCTCATAACCATATTCTTGATTTGTCGTTATAGAAGAATATTCATAGGGAAGTCTCTGAAAGAGAGACTTTTATTATACTGAAAATTTCAGACAAATTCAAAACATCTCATTATATGAGCATTTTCATTCTTGTGAAGCACAATATCACCTTATAGGTATATATAACCGAATAGCGATGTTGTGTATTGGTTTCAATGGAGCTGTTGTGAATAACTTTTGTTCTTTTACGACTTTTATCCTTTCAGAACCCCCGTCGTAAAATGTTATCCAGAGCCGAACGCCTTGAATCCCTGTGAAGACATAATGGGATATTCCTGGCTCAGAATTTCGGTCTGGTTTGTAGTTATATTAACAGTAGTTGGTAATCTGGCTGTGATAATTGTAGTAATATTCAGTGGTGGCGATATCACTGTCACGAGATTTTTGATATGTAATCTCGCAATCGCTGACCTTTCTATGGGAATGTACCTTGGACTGATAGCTTTTATGGACTTGCATTCTGTTGGAACCTACTTCAATTTTGCCTTCGATTGGCAGTTTGGTGAGTTGAAAAATATTATAAAAACTATGAGTATTCAGACATTTATGTCAAAAATATTATTTACTGCTAATATTCAAGCTACTGTGGTGAATCGAAAGACCCGATAATTTTTCAGACGAAACATTGTAGTATGAAAACTTCCGTTAGAATTATTAGGTCACTCAATATGTGAACATACATAAAGCTTTAACTAATGTATCATATCACATTACATCTTGTTACTAAAATGTCAGTAATTTTATAAATAAATTTGAGTAAATCACTTGACTTGATTCTACTAAAATTACTATATTTACTCGAAAAATTATACATTTCGGACTACTAACCCATTATCAAGAGAATATTCAATTAACTGATTTGGAAATGCAACAATAAATCTTTCACAATTTTCGATTTCCACTATATTTTGCTAACATGACAATTATATCGCGAAACACAGTGGCTTCTTCAGATCTATATTACATACTAACTTTTACAAAGGAAATATTGAAACATGAAGGAAGGTAATATACAATTAATTGGGAAAACCTAAACGTAATCACTTAGCAGGTATAAAGTACAAACTGCTAATGACTTGAAAAAAACATAACAGGCACAAATATTCAATATTATATCTAGACAAGGAAAAATTAGATTCCACTTATGCATCACATCTCCTGGAACATGATCATATTTTTAATAGTGAATTTGAAATATTAAATATGAAAAAGAAAGGCTATAAACCCAATTTATTAGAAACTCTTGAAATGAAAAGGTCCAATATTTTGTTGAATTACCAATTAGATATGAATAATTCACCGTTGTTGAATCTTTTCTAGATGTAATATTGAATATTTGTGCCTTTTTTCCCAAGTCATTAACAGTTTGTACTTTCTACCTGCTAACTGATTATGTTTAGGATTTCCCCATTCTTATTGTAGACTCCCTTCCTTCATCTTTCAATATTCTCATTGTAAAAGTTAGTATGTAATATACATCTGAAGAAGCCACAGTGTTTTGGCGAAACAATTGTCATGTTAATAAAATATAGTGAAAATCGAAAACTGTGAAGTTTTATTAACAATATTATAATGGATTTTCATCAAGTATCAGGTCAATCAATTAGTTATATAATAAATCTTTCTCCACGATCATCACAGAATTCGCCAATTCTGATATCAAATTTGATTACAGAATGCTGGAATTCTCTCTCTTGAGATTCAAGAAATATTCTGCAACACCTCTGCCCCCATGCAATTTAAATGTATTTGCTTCCTCTCCCTTGTGATAGAATAATATTCTCACACTGGCTAGCAATAATAACATTAGCCTTGACGCAGGTGATTGACATCGTAGTGGCAAATTTGAGTAAGTGTCAAAATTTTTGCTGTCACGTTTTCTGATATATTTAAAATTTTTGATCGTGGAGAAAGTATAGTCTGCTACTCGGTTAGAATGAAAATTCGTGATGCTCGTGTTTCCTCACGCTCGCCTTCGGCTCGCGCTCGGAACTTTTCCACATCGAATTTTCATTATAACCTTGTTACAGAATATACTATTCTATATTACTGCTTTAATAATTTGACTGCTACGCCAAATTCTATGGAAGGGCCGCTCGAGCCACTTGTATATTTTTTTATGGAAAAGTGTTCGTATATATATACTATATGATATTTTTTCGTAATTAAGGCTTAAGAGTAAGTGCATAATAAACAGATACGTGTCGAAGAAGTGAAAAACTATATTATAACTTATTCAAGCAAAAAAAAAAGTTTTTATGTTATGTGTTATAAAGTTCTTGTGCCTAGAATATTTTCTGGACAGGCACAATATATAACATAAAATAAATAAAAATAATTAAAGACTAATTATTTTGTGTTTTTTGACTAGACAGGCACAATATTTCACATAAAATAAATAATATTATATTATAATTAGACACTAATTATTTTGCGTTTTTTGATTAGAGAGTTATAATTTTCCACTTTTTTGTTTTTGAAAACAATGCCATGCATTCATAAAGTTATATAGTTATAAATTGTTATATTTCGAATAATGTATTTATAATTAGAATTATAAATTTCCCTACGTAAAAACTGCCAACTTTATTTCTTTTTACTGTAATGAAACCAGTCCCTAAATAATGAAGGGAATATAAAAATATTAAATTCTAATCGAAAGTCGGCGCTAAGATTATTTTGTAACTGTCCCACGCCACGCTAAAAAATAATATAAATAATAATCGCATGTGTATATGTAGGTACATAATATAGGTACACGTGGTCATCTGGTTCAGGCCACTGTGTATACTCAAATATACACATGGCAGTGAAAGTGATAATGGATGGAGATATTCTGAGGAATTTTTGGTTATTAATGATGGGTAAGTTCCTGGAGCTGACCGACCTATTCTCTAGAGATACTAAAATGTCCATCTTTTTTCTTTGTTAAATAAAGTTAATATATCCGGATTATTTGCATCTATAAGATGGTTATTATTTATGTAATGTTCTTAGTTTCCACTGACGTTTTTACTTTGAAGGACTCATTTTTTTATGTTCATTCAATCTGGTACCTATTTTGCTACCAATTTGACCACTATAAAATATATATATATATATATATATATATATATATATATATATATATATATATATATATATATATATATATATATATATATATATATAAATATATATATATATATATATATATATATATATATATATATATATATATATATATATATATATATATATATATATATATATATATATATATATATAGACACACATCGTCACCATTACCGATAAACAGTTTTAGAAATAAACTGTAATATTTGAGTTGAATGTGAAAAATAAAGCGTCTGTTGTTGAGTTGAAATGTATTGATAGAGATGTATTTTATATAGGTCAAACCGGTAAAAATATAGGTACCAGATTAGATGAATATAAGAAATTATTCGTTGGATTTTAGATCGCCACTGAAATTTCCAAACATTGCAGAAAGAATAACCAATTTACAAGTTTGAATAACCTTCAATTAGTTGAACCAGGGAAATATGAGCATTTGAAAGCTCTAGAGATTACTTCGGCCAGTTCCAATAATTTACACATCACTAATGACCAGATAGACACTAGAATATTCTTACTCATTTGAGAAGTAATATAATTTAATATCTTGTTGTATTTTCAAAATAGTTAGAACCCATTATACATGTCGAGTAAATATAGCAAATTTAGTGTTACCAAGCCAAGTTTGCTACTTTATTTATCATCATTTATCAGAATTATGAAATTATTCGAGATTAATATTTTTACGGAATGAGAAAAATTTATACCTACTTATAGTAGAAAGTTTTTTCGGAAAATATGTTTTCGAAGTAGTCTAAAAAAATAGGTATTAAACACATTCCGATATCCTGAAGACACACTGCTGTTAGTAAAAGTGCAATGCTATTATACTGGAGACTGTACTCGAGAACATTCTGAAAGAATCTCCTCATGAGAATTTAAATTTATTTTGGATTCTAGATTAATTCAATCAGAAATTAGTCTTAGAAGGGAAGCACTCCTGCCTGGAAATACGATTTCTGTGGTAATTAAATTTATTTGCATTGACTCAAGATATTGTAATGAACTTTTATGTTATCTTCAATCAAGCATATTTTTAAAGATGAAAATTTCAATGATTTCACATTAATGATATTCACATTCCGGGTCCCACAAGTACTCAATTTTAATATTTCAAAACTTTATATTCAAAATGTTCATGAATATTGGTTCAACAAAATCTCAATCACTTTATGTTTGAAGTTCAATCAATTTCGAAAGAGCATTTATGTCTCAATTTTCTTGAACTATAATTTAATTAACATATCCAAATAAAACTTTGCTTACAGGGATTTATTTGAAATGTAAAATAAACAAAATGATATTTTATATTTTTTTATTGAAAGATCAAGGATATCAGACATAATTATCGATATCAAACCATTTTCAAAGATACAGTATCTATAAAATTGTTTTCAAATAGGAAATAGATTTCATTGATATAGTCTTGCAGCAAAAAAAATTTTTGAAAATCTTTTTGAAGTCTTTTTTTTGCTTCAAAACTATACACAGTTAAGCCATAGTGCGTTTTTCACAATTTGTTTGTGAACATGAATTTATTTTCATAATGACTAGTGTGAATATCCGATTTATATATATATATATATATATATATATAATATCTATATATATATATATGTATATATATATATATATATATATATATATATTATATATATGTATATATATATATATTATATATCTATATATATATATATGTATATATATATATATATATATATATATAACTTCGAAGAAAGTAGAAGAAAATTCATCTAACAAAATCAAACAATTTTACTCCCATTATATATTTATTTGTTGAGATAATAAACATCCTAAAAATTAAAATATATACTACTACCTTTGATTTAATGACTTGAAAGTTATATTTGAATAAATTGTTTCAGAGTTTTTACTAATTTTTACCAAGTATCTGATTTTTCAATCAAAAATTAATTCTACTGAACACGTGATTAACCTTGTATTTTTCAGGTATAGGATGTAAGCTGGCAGGTTTCCTCACTGTATTTGCTAGTCATTTGTCAGTATTCACGTTAACTGTCGTTACAATAGAAAGATGGTTTGCAATTACCTATGCTATTTATCTGACAAAAAGGATCCACATCGGCACTGCTGCCAAAACAATGATTTTTGGTTGGCTTTATTCGATTGTTTTAGCTGTTTTACCATTAGTAGGCGTGAGCAACTACAGCAGTACAAGGTAGATCTAAATAACTGAGATTTTTAATTTAATAACTGAATTTTTGAGCATCATGGCTGTAACTCAAAGTTTATCGATATTTCACATATTAATGAGTTGAATTTCGTAAAACTAGTTGAATGTTGAAGAGAGAATTACATTGAGATTAACAACAAGTAGAATGGTGGGATATTTCAATACCTGCAATAAAAACTAACTGGATGTAGGTAAAGGCACTAGTTGGAATTCTGCTTCGAGCACTCACCTCACTAAACTCGTAGAGGAATATAATTTCTATATAATTCATGTATGTATGAGTCTGTTAGAAACATGAACTTTCTCCTTGAATAACAACCTATCCAGTATGAGATTGAGATATCAACTTCTCATGTAAAATAGGAACAATGTTCAAGAACTTTCTGCAAAAATTACAGAAATAATTAAAATGATCCCAAAATCTAACAAATGTATACTGGACATACGATTTGATAGTATCCGCTATAAATAGAAATATTCATTCTCCAAATCAAAAAATAAAATAGATGGCTTTGATGTGGGAACTTTTAACTATGCGCATAAATTCGTTATTTTTCAATTGTCTTATTTTAATGTGTTGGTTACTGTCCAGATTGCCCATGGGATCACCGATATCACCTTTGTTGAGTGAAATTTTCATGAATAACTTAGAAGAAAAAATTTTCACATCTGATAATAATGATATTTTTTGTATTTGGACCGGTACAGATAGGCAGTTAGATAATTTCCTTAAATATATAAATACTTTCTACAACTCGATTCAGTTTACAAAAGAAGTAGAAAACGAGAACGGTACCTTGAATTTCTTTGTTCAGATAACTAGGAATTTGAATTCTCTTACTTTCAACATTTATAGAAAACCAACCTTCACAGATACTTTAATTCTCAGCGACAGTAACCAACAAATTAAAATAAAACTCAGTGCTTTTCATTCGTTCATACATAGGTTGTTCACTATTCCATTATCGGAAACAAATTTTCAAACCAAAGTTAATACAATTAAATTATTAGCCACCAATAACGGTTACAATGAAAGTCTTATCGATAAGTTCATTGGAAAAGAACGAATAAAGAATCTGTTGCATTCAATATACCCCACGCAAACTAAAAGAACAGAAATACTTCCCAATAAATTATGTGCCGAATTTGAGTAGCAAATTTTGTAACAGACCATCGAAAAATAACGTTAAAACAATTTGTACAAATAAAAGAAGCTTGAAGTCATTCTTTATCAATAATAAAGAAAAATCTAACATCGGAGAAAACAGTTGTGTTTACAAAATATTTTGCGACGAAACCTGCTTTCTATATTGGACAAACAGGAAGGAATATGAACATTCCTGTTGAAGAACATAAAAAGTCAATTTCACAAAATAAAAATACCACTGGCCTCTCCGAACATTGTATAAAATTTAATCACTTCTTGGATTTCAAGAAAACCCAATTGTTGCATTCAGGCAACAAAGATAACCGCCTTGACCTTCTTGAAATTCTCGAAATAAGTTCCGCCTATAATAGTAAATTACGCCTTGTAATCGAACAAATTGATTTTCAGGTATCACCTTTACGTTTGTCTGTTTTATCAAATAAGATGTAATACTCTCCTGTAGTCAGTCTTGATAATGAATATACTTTATTCTACATGTTTGATTTTAACGGTTATTATATTTGACTCTATGACGCAGCGTTTCACCACACGGTGGCTTCTTCGCATAGAATTCTATCCGAAGAAGCCACCGTGTGTTGAA
>JARQZK010000200.1:0-10000 GCA_030704885.1 Cynegetis impunctata | reverse complement strand
CTGACCATTTTTTCCAAAATCTCTTTTCTTTTAAGGGATTTTAGCTGTCGAAATATTCCAGAAACACTAGTAATTATATGAAATGCTTTCATACGTTTAATTAAAGCAGATAGTATACGTTACATAGAGATATTACAGATAGAGGCGACAAGCCAGCCTGAAACTTGTTAGCTCGGGTGAGGGAGAGAGAGAATCTGAATATTAGGCTGTATCTCTCTAACCGCGCATTACTGGAACGCGTAGACAAGGACAGAAACACCCTACGATCGTCCCTCTCTTTCGCTCCCACTGAGTTTCGAGACTGACGTTGCCACTTACAGAGCGGCCTATGGCTTGTCGCCTCTATCTGTAATATCTCTATGATATGTTATCAATAATGACAATAAACACCTGAAGTTCAAGACGTTGTCCAGGTGTTTGGTTTTCGACAAAGTCGTCGAGTGTAGTAGAGCCGCTGGAATGGTAGTACTTTGTATTTCGTTTGATTCGTCCTGATTTATGTTGCTAGTATTCTTCACAGCCGGTCAGATCTTTGGCTCTTGCAACAATATCTGAAACTGTGGATCGCATTGCTAGTCCGTAAACTTTATTACGACACTCTTCTTTTTGGTCCAGACTATTGAAAATATCTTCCAAAACTTGCTTAGTAGTGATGAAACCGCATAAAAGTGCCTTCGTAGCATCAGCTCGGGCTGAACACCTAGTGTTCCTTAAAATCGGAATTTTTGAAATAGAATTGTCAAATGCGTTCGTAAGATCGAATAGGTAGAAGCGTGAAAAACTATATAGATTTTGATACCAACGTTACTCTTATCTGAACTTATTTTGTTTTACGGCCAGACAGGCGTTCGAGCGCGGGGCCCCTCAATTCCGGGGGCCCGTAGCATTTGCTACTCTTGCTACGTGGCTAATCCGGCACTGATTGTGAATATAAACCTTCCTCTTGAATCGTTCTATCTATTGCTGAAATGTGTATTAAAATACATTGAGTTTTTTAAAAGATCTAAGCGAACAGACAGCGGAAGCTACTTCATATTATACTTTGTAAAGATTGTACCAAGTTTTTTTTATTCAGTTTGATGAAGCCACCGTGATCCAGTTATAGTAATCATTGAGATAGAATATGTGTTTTTGTAATAAAACTGTTTGAGTGAATCAATATGTTGACATAGTAATGTTAGGTTTTTCTTGAAATTTTCATTAAAATGGTGCCTTTCTCTCATGCATTTTTGTTTCTCAAGACAAAAATCTGAAATTAGGAAGATTTACTCTTTAGTTTCTGTGCAATTGTTTGGTGTACTCGAAAAAATTCTATGTCATCCATTTTAAGGGGTGTGATATGTACAATATACTGTACATCGTGAGTAAACGGTATATATAATTTGTACAATATATTGCACATTTTGAATAAGTGGTAGTGTATTTGCGATTTTGTATAATGAAATGCAATTGAAAAAGAACATAAGTTTACAACAGATCATTTATTTGTGTGATATATCAAAAAACAATTTTGTTTTTTCGAAATGCATGAATGTATATTGCACTTAGTACAAACAAAATTCGTCCTAGATGTACATTCTGGTAATTTGCATCTGAAAGAAAAAACATTTTTCATCAAAATTACCTTCCATATAATTTGAACTTCTTTTTTTCACCGTATTTTCATAATCACAATCATTGCTTACTTCTACGTCCCTATCTCCCAACCCATAATCTTCATCACTAAGCCCTTCAATATCTGATAGGCCCTCCTCAATTAAATTCAATAGTTGTTCTTCAGTTAACGGCACTTTTTTACTAATTTTTCAATTTATACTACTATGAAATAAATCTTATATAATAAGAACTCTAAAGAACGTGCAGTTTTTTACCATACCTGTCTATTTCCATTCACTCATAATGTGCAATATATTGTACAGTAATATTTACTCCAATATAGAAAAAAGAAACTAAATTTTCAGCAGGTTCACTATGAAACTAACAAATACACGTATCGGTTATTACCAAAATAAATATTGCAGACATGTCACATGTTTTAAAATTTGAAGCACCACCTCATTTCAACATGTTCTGAAACAACTACTACAACTCATTGACAGATACCATTAATAATTTCTTTTTCGACTCAGGAGATAACTAGTCAACGCTAGGTGAAGGAAACAGTTTAAAATAGTAATAAGGATGTTAACAGAATACTTTACTTTGTGAGTGAATAGAAGCATACTACAAATTCGTTAGGATTTACGCAAAGTGATGTACAATATATTGCACACCGTGAGCGAAAGGGTTAAAAATATTTCCATTCTTATATTTTCACATACGAACTAAATATCTGAAAATATCAATCTCATAATATAAAATTTTTTTCAGTATTTGCTTACCTATGGAGGTGAACAGGACAGTGGATAAGGCTTACCTTTACTTTATGATACTTGTGAATGGGGTGGCGTTCGCTCTGATAGTGTACTGCTATGCCAGAATATATTTTAGCTTGGGTTACGAAACAAGAAGATCCAGTACGAAAGGAGAGTTGACACTTGCTAAGAAAATGGCACTCCTCATATTCACAGACTTTGCTACATTTGCACCAATAGCTTTTTTCTCGCTAACTGCGTTAGCTGGGTATCCATTGATTGGAGTAACACGGTCCAAAATATTATTAGTCTTTTTTTACCCTTTGAACTCCTGTGCCAATCCATTTCTTTATGTCATAATGACAGCCCAGTATAGAACGGACTTTGTTCAGCTTCTTGCCAAGTAAGTGTGAATTACCTTAGAACAGTACATGTTCAAAATGAGAATTGAGATACTTAAAATTTTTATTATGTTGTTACATTGTCTAGAGTTATTATTTCGTAGACTTCTTATGATATGAAACGATGGTTAAGTTTTAAACTTGGATCTGTATGAAATTTTTTTGATGATGTTTCATCAATATAACCCCAGAGAAAAGAAAAATATGCTCATCGAATCAGAGAAATTAAAGAAAATTAATTGCTCATTATTTAAAACAAATTATTCTCAATGATAATAGAAATATTACTTAATATTTTTCATGATACTATGCATTTTTAATTTTTCCTCTTGTTTCTTCAGCATTAACTGAAAAAATATTTTACCATCACCTTGTTTCATTTTCCGCATAACTCGTAATAAATCTGAGTAAAAATATTTATCGTCACCTGATAGCAAATAGAGAATAATTTTCGTGAAAATTCCAAATTTTTATTGCCGACTTTATTATATGAGCCTATTGAAAACTTTTGTCACTTTGCCTACATTAGGCAACATTGAACTTTCCATTATATGAAAGTTAAAATATTAATTATTTTCCATCAAATATGTTAACTACTAGATATACCTACTCATTATCACTTTTGTTAAAAAAGTCCAGTAAACAGTAGTATTATATCAGATAGCTCATTAAATGAAAAATAATCCTTCTAAAGTGTAGACTACATTTTCTTTGTGCGTTCTAAATATAGCTTTGTTCATAAAGTTATTTTTTATCTTCCAGATGTGGTTTTGATATTCAGAGGAGACATCGTGACCCAGTTTCGTCGAATAATCAGATACAAGATACGAACAGTAAAAGCCCTTTTCCTTTGTTGACCAGAGTGGACCTCAAAGATACAAATTCGTCGAACAATTTCAATAATGATGTTTACGTATGAAACATTCTTTTGATGTGAAAGTACATCAAGTACAAATAATCCTCTAAGCGAAAGTATTCAATACGATAAACAGCAATGTAGCATTCAATAAATATTAACCACTAGCTCAAGGTCAAAAATATCATATATAATATTCGTTGTATTGAATTTTAAACTAAACTTAATACGAGTAAGAAACTTGTTATGGCAATATATCACTCGATTAGATATTCTCTGTGTTTTATTCTTCTTTTTTTACAGCGTTAGTAACCAATATATTCATCATATTTTCTGCGGAATAATTTCTGCCAAGTGTTTAAAAAAATTTCGCAAAGTTACGTTGCAACCATAAATATTGGAGGCTCTTACTTTCATGGGATCCATTTTAATGTACCTAAAGCAAAATAAAAAAACTGTTTTTTGAAAGATTTTGTACGCATACTTTATATAATACTATAGTTTTTTCCTTTCATTCCTCAAAGACATGAAAATTCAGTGAAAAGTTAATAGAAATAATCTCTCAGAAACATTCATCATGATTTGCAAGCAATGAAGTCAATCTAGTACTTACAAGAATAACAATAGCTTTCATTAGAATCTCTCATTAGTCTGGTCATTATGAAAACACTATATTGCGACCCCCAAAAATGATATACATTACCTACCAAGGAGTTCATATATAAATATATATATATATATATATATATATATATATATATATATATAATTTTTATTATATATACTATTATATATATATAAATATATAATAATATGTGTTTTATATAACTATAATATATAATATATATAATATATATATTATATAGATATTTTATTATTTCTACTAGTATACTATATAATATGTATACTATGATATATATAATAATTATATATATAATAGTCTTACATAAATGAAATACAATAAAGATCATAAATAAAATTTTTCTTTTGTCTTGCTTTTGCCTGATTTCAGATTTTCAGCATTTTTCATATCTTTTTCATTTTATTAATCAATTAAAAAGACGTATTGTTTTTAAGAATAGGTATAAAATAATGATATTGTGTTATGATCTTAGAGCTTGAATATATCCTTACCGTATAAATTATCATGATTTACACATAGCAATTTATATTGGTTGATAGCATTGATAGTTTCGAAAACATTTCAAAATACCATGACTGGGAATTTTTGATTCGAACA
This sequence comes from Cynegetis impunctata, assembly GCA_030704885.1. Lineage (NCBI taxonomy): Eukaryota > Metazoa > Arthropoda > Insecta > Coleoptera > Coccinellidae > Cynegetis > Cynegetis impunctata. The sequence goes on along the minus strand of JARQZK010000200.1, from coordinate 5,149 downwards.
TTCACCTCCATACCGCTACGTGAGTAGAAGAGTACTTTTTTGTGGTTGATTGCATTTTTGTTTTTTTGAATCACAACCACCTCAACAAATTTCCATTTTTAAGGATTGGTTCTATTACAGAATTTTCATTTTTATTTTGTGTCCTTCTGTATGTTCGTGCTACAGCACAAATTACCGATCATGCCAGTTCCAAAATTTTTTTTCAGAAAATTTGAATGTTATCAACCAAAATGAACTACTTTGTGTAAACCATAATAATGGATACGGTAAATGTATATTTCTTGTTTATAGAAAACAAAATAGATTTAAATAAAGTTGAAAAACAAGAGGTTATCTTATTATATAAGTGAGTTTCAATACCAAGGAAGTTATTATTGTTTCCAAATTCGAGAATATCAAAATTATATACGAGTAGATAGATATATATATATATATATATATATATATATATATATATAATATATATATATATATATATATATATATATATATATATATATATTTTATATATATATTTATATATATATATATATTATATATATATATATATATATATATATATATACATATATATATATATATATATATTATTTATATATATATATATACTATATATATATATATATATATATATATATATATTATATATATATATATATATATATATATATATATATATATATATAAGTATATATATATATATATATATATATCAATTCCTCAGTTTTAGCTTTCAATATAATCCATGCCTTAAATTAGGCGTTCATTATAGGTAATATCATTCCACATAATATAATCAAAAGTGAGCCTTCTATGATGAGTATACAAGATAAAGAAACTATATCTCAAAATTAAACAGAATATCTTTAATATATCACCAGTATGTCACCTAAATTTGTTATGGAAGCTAAAAACTAAATCTAGCTTCTCTAGTGGTTTGGTTTCACTCATTGAATCATATTTGCATAATCGGTGTCAGTTTGTGGAATTTGAGATCCATCAGTTATTTCGATTCACGGCAGCATCAGGCCTACCTCAGGGTTTTAATCTGGGCCCCCTTTTTTTTCTTCTCCTTGTAAATGACTGCAAGGGTCATAATCTCATGTACTCTGACGATCTGAAAATATATGGAGAAATCAATACTATTGAGGACTGCATGAGACTGCAGGAGGGACTGAATTATGTGTCTGAGTGGTGCGTTTCAAATCAGCTGAACCTTAATGTAGCTAAGTGTAATGTTGTGACATATACCAGGAGGAAAAATATTATTCACTTCGATTTTAATGTTGAAAATAGCATTTTGGCTAGGGTATCTGAGATTCGTGATCTTGGTATTTTGTTTGATCAACGTTTCACGTTTGTCCCTCATATAAATGCTACGCTCTCGGCTGCATTTAAACCTATGGTTTCATTGTGCGCAATGCCAATCACTTTCTGGATACGTGAACTCTATTGCAGTTGTTCAATTCTTTAGTGAAGAGCAGGTTAAATTTCAGTTGTATGATTTGGCATCCTATCTACAATGTTCACAGGTATCATTTGGAGTCAGTGCAGCGGAGGTTCCTCAAGTATCTGGTGTGGAGAGAGGATGTTGTTTACCCTTCAAGAGGTTTTGACCAGGATAACTTATTGAACAGGTTTGGGGTAAAATCACTTGAAGTCATCAGAAAATTTCTCTCTTTGAAATTTTTATATAATCTATTACACGGCTGTATTGACTGTCCCCCTCTTCTGGCTATAGTGGAATTTCTGGTGCCTAGGCGGTGCTCAAGATGTAATGAACTTTCTTTCTTGGCCACTCCAAGAACTAATTTCTTGTAAAGTCGCCTATTAGATACATGTGCTCATTATTCAATGAGGTTTCTGATAGTTGTGATATAAACTTTGATACGTTTTCAGCCATAAGTCAAGTTTTTTTGGAGTATCTGGATAGATAGACAATAGACATGTTTTGATCATCGAGCAGCATACATTTTTGCACTTTTGTTCGGAACATTGCTTATTCCAGTTTCGTCGCAGTTGTAGACTCTGTTGAGAGCGAAATGATATTTTGTATATATTTTTTTGTATACATTTTCCAAATTTGAGAAGAAACGTTTTATTGCTTCAGCGTTAAATAAATTAATCCGGTTAATGCTTGTCCCCTCCGGTCGCCGTAAACTGATTTATGGGTTCCGTTTGGGAAATAAATATAGCCAATATTTGCCAGCCATTTCTATGTGTCATTCCATTTTTTTTAAGTTAATTTTAATACTGATATTTTTAAAGCCGCTTCTGTTAATTTTTATTTAGTTATTTAAAAATGGTTCCTGTAACTGGGTTTTCTTTCTTCCTGTAGGAAATAAAGGCCTTATTATTATTATTATTATTATCAATATAATGAAGTAAACAAGATGCAACAAGATTGAACACATTATTGAAATAAGTTGCCATACACCCGAACATGGAGATATGATCCTCTTCTTTACGAATCAATATATTGACTGTGAGGTCTTATGCTATTCATTGGCATATTAGCTACAATATCATGCTTTGAACACCTGATGTTTGTGGCAATATCATATAAAAATTTTTTTTCATTTCTATTTGAGAGATAAAGCAGGTTATTTTGAACAACTTGACTGATATATATTTTTTGTCAAATTTTAACCTGTTTTATTGTGAAGCATATTTTGATCAATATTACTTGGTTGAATATAGCAGTTATAGAAAATTTCAATAGGGAAACACGATTGATGAAAATCATACAAAAATTTTTCTCTAAGAATTTTAAAATCTGTCTTGGTACTAGAACTCATTTTTCGTGCAATCGAACGCGAAGCGAGTATTTCGCGTTCGCACCACAGTCAGTGAAATTTAATTTCTCGGCCGTTACCCATTAGCAACGGCCGCCAAACCAAACGTTACTTATACCAAAAAGTAACAACAACTATGATATTTCAAAAAAGACATCCTGTATCTCAATGCATTCTGCGTTCTGTCAAGAACTGTCAAAATATTTTGTATATATTCGAACATGGTCTTTCGATAGCAACGCTGTGACTTGTTAATTACTGTTGATTTTAAAGCACTAATATTTTTATTTGCAATTGTCTAGTTTAATAATTTTATCGATTGCATGAAAAATAGTGTGTATGCCATGGCCGCGAAACTTTTTAGCTACCTCAAGATTATCCTGCTTCGGCCGCAAGCGGCCTCGGCGATAATTTCTCTTTCGGTACGCTAAAAGGTATTTCGCGGCCTAGATATACAAATAAATATTATGAACCTATTTTACTACTGAGTAAATATCTTTATAACGACGAAAACTACAAAAAACCAGTTAGTTGTCTGATTTGAGAAAATTATTTCCTTATGAAATTATTCGACTACCTAATTCATCAGAAATATCATTGATGGCAGGGCGGGGCACAATTTAAAAACTAGGTTATAAATCATAACTAATTCGCATAATTATTTAATGATGAAATATCTTTTTTGATCAGGATACTCTACTAATGAAGAAAGAGGGATATGAAGTTTGTGATTGATTCAAATCAGTCACATTGCGTTCAAACGCCATTTATGTAAAAATCCAAAAAATATTTTGTGTCCTATAAATATGACGCAGGGAGCAGCTTTGTTTTTAATGTAGTAAAAAATGTAACCTATTTTATGCATGTAGGTACATCTCAACCTCAAGTAAATATGAATCATCTGGTTTCAAAAGCCGACAAATCCATTTTTTGAGAAAAATTAGTTTAATACGTCATTGGATTCGTCTTCTTGTTCCCTACCATATAATAAAATATTCACAGTGCAAATCCCCGCAAATCCTAGCTATATTTGTATCTTAAATATGGAATTGGTTTCAAATTCCGACAAATCCAAGCGGCGTTAAAATCAAATGCCAGCAAATCCAAACTAGCCAATCACAGCAATCCTCTAAAGTCACGCGACTTCAATACGTATGAATTCGGTTAGGTTGAGCCATATGATTTTATTCTATCACTCGAGTGTACAAAGTACTAGTGCAGGACTCTCAAACTACCATTAAACCTCCTACACAGTGGCCTTCCGCTTCAATATGAGTAAAAGGTTTTTACTGAAGCGGGGTAAAAATAGGACAGTAACAATTCGAGGATAACAATCTTATAAACCTGATCTTGGGGAATACAAGTCTGTTTTTGAAAAAGGAAAATCGGTTGGGAATATCTTACAATCTGTAGTTCTAAGCGGCGTACGTTCTAATAAGGACTAAAAACTAAAAGACGTAAAGACCTTATTGGAAAAACATTGGGGTGAAAATTGGGCAGAAATAGAAAACCTCAAATACTACAATGACGTTATTGAAAAATACTATAATGTCCAAGAGGATGGAATTTTAGTGGAACCTGAAGGCAGTAGTACTAATTTGTGTGAACCAGTTGACGAGGTCCCGGACTTGATAGTCTAGTTCTCAAACTAGTTATTTATGTACCAAGTGCGTTATATAGATCCTTACGCCCGGAGGGAAATATTCGGCCCGAGGGCCTCTGGCCCGAGGGATGAATGTTGCCCGATGTGCGTAAGGATCTAGTAACGCACGTGGTTCATACAAGATTTTATTTTTCACGAAAAAAATTTTATATTATGATGAAAAAGCGATTTAAAAATCGTTTCATTGCTCTTATCCCTTTTCCTTCTCATAGTAGGCATGTCATTTGTTGATATTTTGACGTTTGTGATTATTTTTGTCATCAAATTTAGTGAATATCATTGCTGCTTTCTTTGTGTAGTCTTATAGAAATAATGGAAATGAAAATGAATTTACCCAAGAATATCATAGAGAATGCAGCCAAAGGTGCGAATAATTCATTGCCGGAGAAATCCAGAATCATATACGACAAGGATTATGAAGTATTTAATCAATGAAATTTGCTTCATTTCTCCTAGTACAATGAGCGGGCATTTCAAATCCATTATGCCCGCAAATGCGGGCATAATGGCCTAGGGCATAATGAGTGTGTTTATAGCAACCGTATCCAAGGTGAAATAAACGTATAATATACAAGTGAAAAATAAAATATTGTATTGTATTAAGGCTTATTTGATAACATAAATATTATTTCAAAAAATTCTTTGTTTAAAATGTTTCAAAATCAAAACCCGTTGAATCCAAGTGAGTAAA
>JARQZK010000199.1:45000-94246 GCA_030704885.1 Cynegetis impunctata | reverse complement strand
GAAAATATGTTTTCAGCTTCATTATTTTTCTATTATTTATTATTGAATAATAGAATAATTTATTGTTTATCATTAAATGAAAATCAAATTATTAGCTTCATTTTTTTCATTGGCTCTAAAAACTAACACTACACAGGTAATTTCGTCAGTTTCTGTTTTTATTTTGAAAAAAGAACATTTAACTTTTACAATTAATTTGCCTATTGAAAACAAAATCTTCATCTGGTGGTGGGTTGCAGTCACTTTCACTGCATACAATACGTGAGCAATGCAAACCACTTTTTTTGCAGCCACACGTTGAACCGCAGCCTATTTTTGCAAGAGCAAAATATAAATTCTAAAACGTTCTTCGGTGCTGCGGGTTGTGTCATTGTAATTGGTTTCAAGTAATGATCTATTTGCCAACCCCAATCTTTGGGCGGTATTGAAGTATTATTTTTTTCATTATTGAACTTGAAGGCAAATTTTTTCAATATATTGTTTTGCTGCATCCTCTGATAGAGGTAACGAGCTGAGTATGCTCTTGTCTTTTGAAACTAATGTTATGAAACGCTTGTATCGCAGTTCATTCAAGCTTTTGGCAGTTTTAGCACCATACATGGTGAGAATACAGTAAACACCTCCTTCAAAAAGTATTTCTTTACGTTGTTCTCGAACCATGAAAGTTTCAGCTGCTGCACACAATTTATGATCACTATTAAAAACTTTGATAAAAATATTTTTTCCTTCATTATAAAAAGCAGTTGTTGTATCACATCCAGTGAATGCATGAATGAAAAAGAGATGATTTTTGGTAATATTTGGATATTTCTTTAATATGGCTTCTGTAGAGTATACTCATTATAAGACATTATTCTGACTGGTTTCAAAAATATTTCTTTATGATCAGGTGCTAAAGCCATCAATATCACTAACACATCTATGTCATCTGCTACAACAAATACATCATGAAAGAAACTATCATGAGCCGATTGTAAGATTAAACGATCTGCATCACTTTATGCTTTTCAATATTATTTTCGGCCAAGTTTTTGCAGAGAAGATTGAAAAACCTATTTTTATTTGTGCTGTTTACTAAAAAATTCTCTTTAGTTGTATTGAAAGGCATGCCTTCTCCAAAAAAATAATCGATTGAAGTATTACTTTTGTATCTACGATTTCTCTCAGACGCTGGAGTTCCATTATTATTATATCCATCAAAAGCAACTTAAACGTTGGTACCAGAGTTATTACGTAAATATCTGATATACTGTTGAAAAATAACAATAAACTTTGTATTTTTTCCCATTTCAATCTGTGAAGTAACATAACACCAACGATAATGTGAAAAAAGTTTGTAACATCATTAACATCCATTGAAATGATGCTAAACGAGGTAAAGAAAGGAGGAGGCTTAGGCCCACACATATTTGTATCAAAAATATGGTGATACATAGATATATAAATAAATATATAAATAAATAGATAGATACATAGATAGAAATAATTTATATGGCAGAACAACGTTTGACGGTTCAGCTAGTATATATAAAAATATATAAATATATAAATATATATATATATATATATATATATATATATATATATATAATATATATACATATATATATATATAATATATATATATATAATATATATATATTATATATATTAATATATATATATATATATATATATATATATATATATATATATATATATATATATATATATATATATATTTATATATTAATATATATATATATATATATATATATATATATATAAATATATATATATATATATTATATATATATATATATATATATATATATATATATATATAACTATTTGACAAATGTAGTTGAACTTCGAAATCATAATTTTAGACATAGAAGTTAATCTTTGAACCCAGTTGATGAAACTAATGTAAACTCGGAGTAAAAGAGGAGATATTCACTAAGTAGGAGATTTCGAAAGAAATGAAGATTTTTGATACTTTTTCTAAATTTTCCGATTTTGAGTTATTTCGGAAATTTCCGAAAATTTTGAAAATGGAAATTTTGCTGACGTATTTCCTATTCTAGCAAGTTGATGTGCAGGCTATGAACGTTAAAATTGGTACTATTGCTTAGTTTGATAACTAATACGGGGCATGTATCTTTTGAAATTTGCTGTCTCAAAAACTCAGTCAATTTAAGCGTCCTATATTTTGTAGCTCTATAATATGACGACTTTTATTTCTCTTCAGTCTGTATTATCATGCCTTATACCTAAATCCATCGATTTCTCAAGGAAACTATGTGCTATTTATTCATGCCAAAATGGTGGATTAAATATGAATATTCTACAAATCATAAATGCCATGAGATAAATATGACTAACAGTCATTGCTGATGATTTCAACAATTTTCAGTAACAGTTTAGATAAAAAATACAAATAAACACGTCAAAATAACCAGGAATAAACAAAATCGGAACAACTTTAATTAGGAACATGGGCACTAGAAAAATACACAAAATTAATTCAAGTATTCCAGAATATCCCGTTATTCGCAGAACATTCATTAACTCTTTTAAAAAAATTATATTCATTTCTTTTTCTACCATTTTTCGTTTACTGGGAGTTAGGGGTTAAGGGGGTTTTTCCTTTCACATATCTCCATGTAGAGTATTCTGAAGGAGTTGAATCAGGAGAACGAGTAGGCCACAGCAAGAGGCCATTATTGGTGATCCGCTTGTCTTTGAATAATTCAGTAAGGCAATCTTCCACAGGAATGTAAATATCAGGCCCAGCATGATCTTGATGGTACAAGGTGAGGTTCCTTTCATTTATCGGTAAATTACTCAACTCAGAGGGAAAACCATTTCTATAAATAAATATTTTCCACCTGTCAGGTTGTTATCATACAAACTGAAATTAACATAATGTTTAACTTAATAGCACAAAAGACATTAAAACCCCAAGATCCTTGGAAATACCTTTCGTGAGTTAAATGTGAATTATTAGGCGACCACTAATGACTATTATGCAGATTGAAGAAACCATTTTCCGTAAATTTAGATTCATCACATACAAATGTTACTGAAGAAATGTTCATATTAATTGGAGAATGTAAAAACATAAGGAATATACTCATTCCATTCAAAATAACAATCTAAGAGATCACTACTAGTATAACCAGAAGTAATTCCGATGTTTATATATTAGTGTCATTCCTAGATGTTCTAGTGACACGCAACAATGATTAAATCAGTGTAAAGGAACCTTACATACACAATCAACTCTGCTTCTAATTACTAAATAAGCATGAAGAAAGGATTAATCAGGACCATATTCATGAGAGCGACAAAGCTTTGCATCAATTTTTTTCTCTTGGTACAGATAACATCAAGTATCAAAAGGTACCTGTTATAAAGATTCTTCAACGAAAAGTTGCTAGAATAGACAATCATGGAACGTGAACAAAACGGAGGCAAACCAGAAGGAGAACCTGTGAACCATGAAGAAAATATCCAAGGAGATAAAACGAATTGCTCAGCAACATAACATTAAAATAGCATTCAATTTGAACAACACCTTGAGTAGCAAACTGACCAGAACTAAATCTGATGTGGACATGCATGTATCGGCGAAACAATAAGAATTTTACTTTGAGAATCAGAAAACATCAATTACAGGCGGTGAGCCTAAAAGTAGCATTCGGTTCTTAGCAACCATGGCCATGACCGCGCGGCCCACTCCTTAGTATGAATTTATATGGAGCACTTAACAAACCTCGCGACCGGTGGGCGTGGCCAGATGCATCTCTGTTCAGTAATTTATATTAAATAATATTTTTTTAATAAATATTTTTCACTCTTGCCTATATAAATGGAAGTGATCTAAATACAGGGTTAATACTTAGAATATTATATAAGTATTATATATTTTTGAAAAGCGTAGAGCATTTGTGTTTTGAATATGGAATAATATACAGAGTGTTCCTTTAAAAAAGCTATAACATTGGATTATATCTGAACAATGACAGCTCATTTCAAAAATCTGACTACGCAACTGCATTCTACGTAAAAAAGTGTATGAAAGACAGTTTTTACTTTTCCTATAAGTTGAAAAACAGCTGTGATACAGGAGGGGAGCCAAAATGCAATATTTTCAATGTCTCACTGTATCTAAAAACAAAGTAAGCTATGAAAATTTTGTTGGCGGTATCGTGAGATTCACAAAAAAGTAGCCAACGTTCGCGAAAACCGCAAATCTATATCTTTATAAATAAGCGAGTTACCCCGTAAGGACATCGAAAATGGGACAGCCTGTACAAATCATAGTTTTTTACAAATATTCTCATAGTTCGCAAATAATAAATACATTTTTGTATATGTATAGACAAGTATATGAATGTATACAATAAATTTTTTTTTAATTATTGGTCTGCTTTCATAGCTGAATTATAATTTTCATTTCATCCCATTTGCCCCGCTTTGTGTGAATGAAAATGTGGTCACTTTAGTACTGTTACAATTCCATGATGTCTACTTGTGCCTCAGTAGAAATTCCGAGCAGATCCCTAGATTCATCGAATCCTTGAACAATTTTCGCGAAGTTCTATTGGGATCTGACATTCCAGCTAGCGCACTCTGGCGGCCAGATGGATGATGTTTTCATTTCCAACGTTAACATATCCAATTACATGTACCTACAAGTTTCGCATCTCTTACAAATTACGGCGCAAAAGATTGCAAAATGTAGAATCAGCAAGTCTAGAGAGTGCTGTTGCGTGAAAAGTTGTAATTTAAAAAGCATATACAAATCCAGTTAGTTTCCATCGGTTTCCGAAGCCAACCAAATATTTTGTAGAGCGAAAAAATTATTTTGGAGGAAAAGAAAAGATTGATTTATTGAAGGTGTGAAAAATCAATCTGAAGAAGATTCACACAACTCCAAGAATAACGGTGTGTTCTTTGTATTTTACAAATGAAAATTACATTCTTTCGAATAATTAACACATATGATTGAAATTCAGGTTAGTCTTCTTTATTCAAGAAAATTCCTACATGTAATCTTCCAAAAACTTTCGATAAGGAAAGGAATTTGAAAGCAGACTGAGCTCGTTCAGAAATCAGAATTAATCGAGACTTCAAATCTGATACATGAGTAAATACTCACTTAATATCAAAAAATTACGTCCATCAAACCATGCAGGATATAAATATGTTTCCACAGAAAGAGATCTATTTTATTTTCATAAAGGAGGTCTGTCGGTGGAAGTCTTAAATGCCGGATTGATGGTGAATGCCGAAACTCAAACGACGAAAGTAGTATCAAACAAAAAATTAGTGAGCCTAGTATCAAGAAATTCAATGATTCGGAAGTACAAGCAAATATTTCAAATCAGGAAAGAGAGTTTTGTATATTCAATTGACAAAAAGAAGTAAAGTTGAAGGTAACAGGCCTCGACTTCTCTTCACTTTTTTTAACATTGTATGATGAATTTGCATCTTTCCAACCTCAGAATGACAGTATTCTCACAGCACGAGGACGATATATTGACAGTTTTTCATGATGTGCCATTTCTTCATTCATTAAAATGAGTAGAAAATCAAACTGTTTTTGAATTAACCAACAATCTTTTGTGAACTTTTCTTTTTTATAATTTAAATGTCGCTTTGAGTGTTTGAAAACAACTTCTTCTTGCGATGTGGAAATTGAGACGATTTTCATCTTTTTTGCCGAAGGCATAGATAGAAGCATAATGAGATTATCATCATTTCTTCATCCTCCAATAGCTGCTCAATAACTTGTTTCCTGACTACGGATAAATTGTTCAACATATTTTTCTGTAATAGAACAAAACCGTAACCTATAAAAACTGCGGTCATGTCTCTTACGGAAAGCTAGGGGTCGCCCGCGACAGACGACCATGCTCGCGAAGTCCAATGTTTACAGTCGCGCGTCGCGGTCGCTAAGAACCGGATGCTACCTTGGTCAACGAAATCTTGCTTTGACGATAACGCTTGGACAAAACATCACAACATTCAGTTGAACAACGCTAGGATAATTCAACATGAACAGAATTGGTGGAAACGAAACTTCAAGGAAGCTGCTTTCATCCACAAACCATACACCTTCCAGAAGACCAATTGTCGAAGTGGCAAATATGTGGAGACCAATCCTAGAGCATCAGTGCTTTGGCAATCTTCCTCACAGCCAACTAGAGATGCGCATAACATAAAACGTCGGATGTCAGCATCCAAGAGAGTATATAATGATCAAGTCAAACTCTGATAATTAGTATTGAATTGAAGTGGTTATAGATACTCAACTGACCGATGCTTCGTATATATTCAATTCTAATATTTTATTATTAAACTTGTCATTTATTCACTAATTTTATTTCATTTATTTGCTAAATATGTACACTTTCCGTTTCAATTCATTATTCTATTAATTATTTTTCAGCTATAGATCCGTATTGTTTTAACTTGTCATTCATTGGATAATCTCAATACAGATATAACATATATGAGGACGATATAGCAGCGATTTCATTGGAGGTTGATTTCATTGAAACGAATTCATTATATATTATTATTTATTCATGTAGAGCTATTATTTAGATCATCTTGCATCTTTATCGCTGATAAAAGCACAAACTTCACCGATTTTTTTCTTATTCTGAATCTGCATGATTGATTTTAATTGTTTTTCAATATGATTTTCTATTCTCAAAGTTACAACTCATTATCCAATAAAACGAACGGAATTGCACAGTTGAATCGTGTCGAAACGACAGCAAAGTAATTGGGCACAAGAAACTCACAAGGGTGTAAAATTTTCAGCTCGTCTCTTCTGTAACATACTTTCAAGTTACTCGGTAAAAGAGCCACTAACTTCAGTGATTTCGTTATACTACAACACATTTACTTCACCAAGTTGCCCATTCTGTACCGAAACAAAAGAGAAACTTAATAAAACAAGTCGGGCTTTTATTCTCGTGAAAGCAGCCACTGAAATCTCTACGACGAACTTTACTAGACTCCATAATAATGTGGGACAAAGATCCCCCATTGTATGCCTGGTCACGGTAACGACCACAAAGGTAACCATCGTTTCAGCAAACTGAAGATTAACAATTCGTGGTAACGTCTTCTACATATAAAATAAAGTCATTTGTTTCGATATACAGTTTACGAAAAAAAATTGTAGTCTAATAGTTTCCATTTGATGGTTTTAAACTGAACTAAGGCATTACACTTCGGAGTGATCTTTGTATATTAAATACAAAATAATTAATATCTCTATATTCTAATAGCTGAGATTGAATTCTCGCACATTACTTGGTGGAACATCATAATGAATAAAGTATAAACTTTAAAATAAAACACACTTGGCTTATGTTTCACTATATAAAAATACTTCCCAACAAATTATGTGCCGAATTTGAGTAGCAAAATTTGTAACAGACTATCGAAAACTAACGTCAAAAGAATTTGTACAAATAAAAGAAACTTGAAGTTATTCTTGGTCAATAATAAAGAGAAATCTAACATCGCAGAAAACAGTGTTGTTTACAAAATATTTTGTGACGAATGTCCTGCTTTCTATATTGGACAAACAGGAACGAATATAAACATTCGTGTTGAAGAACATAAAAAGTCAATTTTACAAAATAAAAATACCATTGGCTTCTCCGAACATTGTATAAAATTTAATCATTTCCTGGATTTCAACAAAACCCAATTGTTACATTCAGGTAACAAAGGAAAGCGCCATGGCCTTCTTGAAATTTTCGAAATAAGTTCCGCCCATAATAGTCAATCACCCCTGGAGGCTCCGTGGCTGAGCGGTATAGGTAACGCTATGCCGTCTACGTTGACGGAGTTGGTGGGTTCGATTCCCACCGTGTTCTTGGGTGTTTGTATGCGTTCTGAGATTTTAGTGGTTCCCCTCATTTAGTATTTGATGGCTAAATGTCCAATGTTGACGAAGCCAAATTGTACGGAGGACGGGCGTGTGAGAGGGCACACGTCCCTCCTCTTTTAATAAAAAAAAAATCACCCCTTATAAACTTACAAATTGATTTTCAGGTATCACCTTTGATTTTGTCTGTTTTATAAAATAAGATGTAATACTCTCCTGTAGTCAGTCTTGATAATGAGTTCATAACTCGAAACATGTCGACTATTCGTTACTGCTAAATACAGTATCTGAATATTTTTATATAGTGAAACATAAGCCAAGTGTGTTTTATTTTAAAGTTTATACTTCATTCTCTATATTCTCAGATAGAACTAGAATAAGACTTTCAACGATTGTCGGGTATCTTGCCCGAAAGTAGGTATAGTTGTTCGCAGAAAATATGTGTGCTCCCAAATAGAGTTCAAAATTTTAAACCACGAAACGGTAACGTATGGATTTCAAAATTTTTTTATTATGAAATATAAAAGTAGTGCTATGTTTATTTAAATATAATAATAATGGAAATCCACCATGATCATAGAGAATGAACGCAATTATAAAAAAGGCACAAACTTGAATTTTAGAAGATAGAGAAAATATTAGTAACTAAGATCATACAAACTTTTAATCGCCTTAGTCAATTTGGACAGACTGAAGAGATACACCAAACCTGAATACCTGCAAAAACGCAAATAACATCTGAGATCCCCAAATAGCACTTTTCCAAAACCTACCGAATTCACGTACAAACTTCAGTCTTTTGAGAAAATTTGAAGTGGCTATAGAAGTGCTCGAATATCATCGAATGCGCTCTAATTTTCAACATTAAATTTTGCGATAAAAGAAGAAATCTATTAAAGCCCACAGTGTGCACTTCCCTAACATAAACTTATTCTTCGTACCAAATTTCAAATATCCAATTCAATCAGCCAAAGCTTTGGAGGTGCGCAAAACGTAAAAAAAGTAAACGAAATGAAATTTGTAAAGTAAAATGGAGCCTTTTAAAAGAAAATATTGAAAGTCGCCGTGCAATTCTCCAACATAAACTGAATCCAAGTAAGACGTTTCGAATTTTTAACTCAACTGAATATTCTGTGAACGTGTGCAAATCCTCAAACAAATGATGGTAATAGAAAAAAATTATTCATACCAGGACTCCCTGGACAAAGTTCTCAATGATACGTTAAGAACTAATAGTTAATTGGAAAATAAGAAGCAATGAAAAGTTGATTCGTCTTCAACAGTTCCTAAAGCAAATTTGAAAAAGATATGCGCCTAGCTCTTTCTGGCACAAACGCATCAACAGCTTTTGCTGCTTTCACTATAATAACTGAGGGATGTCGGTATTTCCTTCGACTTCGGGCATTTTAATGCGTGAATCGTGAAATTATTTTTAAGTGCTGTATATGTTTAAACAAAATAAATATCCTAGGCCCTAGGACGTTATTTTTCTAAAATTACGCCCTAGCGTAATATTTCATATTGAACTCACTTTGGCATAATTTCATTATTTTTCGCATTATATACCAGTCGGATATTAAAGCATTAATATTATTTATTTGCAGTTATCTAGTTTACCAATTTAGGCGAGTGTAGGTATATACAATGGCTGCAAAACTTTTTAGGGACCTCCAGATTATCATACCGCAAGCGAATTCGGCGAAATACAAATAAATTAATATAAACTGAGTTTGTTATTTTTTGTATACAATAGCTTGAAAATACAACTAATTGAAATGAGAAGCAAGAGATAATTTCTGAATTGAGACAAAAAATTTTATTTATCGTCTTCTTGTTTACTATTAGCAATGTAGAATTGCTTATACTACCTACTGTTGCAGCCTACAGGCAGTGTTTTCACAGCAGAAACTCATAAAGATAAAAGTCAATTTTCTCAATACCACCCTATTTTACGTGAATAGAATTGACATTTTTAAATTAAGATACAGATCTAACTCCAAAAAATACGCAAGGATGTGAAGCGATAGGTTGTCACCATTCTTGTTTCCGTCCTTCCCGAGGGAAATATACGCGCCTGTTAAAGGTGGAAAGATATAGAAACTGAAATATTAGCCAACTTTTCGTATGGACGAGCGCAGTCATTTGTTTTATGTAAATTCATGTCAAAAGTTCGTGATTCCGTGACTTCGAATCTCGGTGTGTGGTATCGACAATGATAATCTTTTTGTTGGGGGGAATACAGATCTCGTTAGCAAAATTTGATTCCAACAATTTTTTTTATTCAGCAATGAATCTCTGATTTTGTTGAAAAATCAAAAAGTCAAAAATTGAATCGTCTTCCGGAAAATTTAATGAAAACCATTGTTAGAACTCACTTATGAATCGATGGTAATAAATGTAGGTTCCTACTTAGCTATTTCTTTTGAATTGAAAATTCCAAATCTTTTGAAGTAGGTACCTAGCTTATCATCGAAATGGAGAATTAGAATTTCACCCATTTATTTTTTATATATGCGCAAATATATATCAACCCATGAAAATCAAATGATAACCCCTTATACACAGATATGAAAACTGTCATTGAGAAATCATGGCAGAAAAGTTTCATATCACTTCAAAAATCTATTATGAAGTTTCCTAGGTTAAAATAGAACCTCACATTAGGAACTATTATTTTTCCACTGATAAGAATTGAAAATAATATTCATAATTTTCAAAATGAATTCATTTCAGTGTATTCCATATTCTCAAGAATGGTTTCTTCAGGTTGAGGTCAATAAAATTAACTCCTTTCACAAAATAGAAATGGATTTAAATGATTTTTTCTCGAGCAGAAAATTTTCATTTCAGTGTATTTCTCTAGAATCCTTTCTTCTCAATATATTCTTCGAAATTTTCGATTAAATAATTCTCCCAAAACTAGTGTCCTACAAACCATTAACCTTAGTTCTCATGTTAATTAGCTGTCGTGGTAAATTGAGAGCCACTTGAGAAATAACAAATGAGAATCGAAATCAGATCAATGGTCCTGTAAACATTGTACATTATCCAACTAATTAATTTGAACCAGTGAAACTCGGCATGCATTTACATCCTTACCTAACCCAGTATTCGAATCCAGCACACCTGCTTCATAGATGGTTACTCTGACGCTGCTTCACAAGGAGTATGTAAAATAGTAGTAGTATAGTTAGAATAATTTGATACTCTTATAGAAGAACCTGTTGATTGATTCAAGATCACATGTCATGTTATCCTGTTTGATCGTAGCTGCATCATTTCTATTGAAATTTATTTCGTTCGAGAAATTCTATTCGTTCTTTCTCATCTCCACTTGATTGAATTTCTATAAAGCTAGAAATTTCTCCACGAAAAAAAACGATTATGTTGGTGCATAAAAAAATACAGTTTTCCATAAGATATTGAAGGAGTTCATTCACATAACTCAAGCAACCCGCTTCTCTCACACAGAACTGAAGGACATATATTCTTCTTCGTTTTTTTCAACTTGCAGATTCCAACGAAGTACGCAATTACAAGCAACAATGGCGTGACAAACGCTTCGATCATTTAGTCGACATTCTTTGTTACTATTAATTATAGTGTATTTAAACCTGATGAAAACCTATTTTATAAGGATATTAACAAGTTTCGTTGTGATACTATCACAAGTCATATAAATTCACTCGAGGAATACTGAAAGGAAGCTATTCAGTAAATATTCTGAAAAAAATCCTATTAAGTTGAGGATATGGTCGATTTTTTTGTGATTGTGGAGAGTCATTCCATATTTCTGTTAATTAAGAATATTACTAAGCAGCCACATCCCCTGAACACAAATGTAACTTCTATACAGTTCAGTGATTTTACTGACATGTAATAAAGTAAGATTACACAATCACTTGAAACCAGAATGAGCAACTGATTCGGAAAATTGCATGAACCAACTTGACAGCAGTAGTTCATAAAACAGGTATTAAATTCGAATCACAATTTCCAAACATCGACATGGTTAAATGCCCTTCTACCCCAGCTCTAACCAGCATTCAGTGGGTTGCTTGTGTTTATCCCTCGAGGATGCGCTATTACGGGCATTAACACCGTCTGTTAGGCACATCTGTTAATTTTTGCACCCCAACATCATTTCCTATCTACCATTATTATGTGTAAGTGTTTGATACATCGTAGATGGCTATAGCTTTGACGGCTGGAGCTGAAAATAAATTTTGGGAGACCTAATTAAAATGAATACGATGTTTTGACAAAATCAACTTCACCCCTATTCTGAACAGGATGATTGAACGAATTCTTAGTGCCTTTTGATGTTTCATCATTTTATTGTGGCTGTACGTTGGAGCTATATAAATAATTGTTTTTTATTTTAGTTTCATTTATTTTGAAAATGTTCATTTTCATTATAATTCTTTATATTATTTGATGTTTTTTCTCATAATTTTACTGTTTTAATAATACCGTATTGATCTGTTGGAAGTTGGATTGAAAACAGAAAATTTAAACCTAGTATTCAGATTACTAGAAATTGATAAATTACATATCAGTCAGCTACATAATAATCTATTTGATAAAATATTTCATTTCATTGTTTAAAATTACCTAAAAAATATATTTTGAAGCTGTTTAAGTGTCAACAGCAAATTATATCATCAACATATCTATGCCAATAAGGATACATATAATAATAATAATAATAATAATAATAATGTTATTGCTCTATAGTACATCATGATATATAAACAAGAGAAGAAGAGAAGGTTACAAATGAATTGGATAAAAGAGAAATGAAAAATATTAAAAAAAAAAATATAGAAAACGTTCGGACTAGTTGAGGTGTTATCAGCTATTCATTTAGGATGAATGATCTGAGCTTCATTGATTCGCTTATAAACTTGTAAAGCTTGTGCATTACGATCATATCATCTGAAGTTAACAATGTATCAAGGTCATCTGAGTATCTTTCGGATTTAACCAGCAAAGTTCGCAGGCCACTGTACATCGGACATGTCAGAATAATATGTTCAAGCGATTCAGGTGACTGTTGGTTACAAATGGTACAAATTGATTTTGTTTTGATTGTATGCGATTTATTATTTATATATATATATATATATATATATATATATATATATATATATATATATATATATATATATATATATATATATAATATATATATGTACAAATTTTCTATATTAGAGGTTCGTAGTTGCGCAATTGACCTTTTAATATAGAGGGGAAGCGTGTTGTTAAGATAGTTGAATGTTGTGTGTTCTCTTAAAAGAAATTTATATTGTGGATGGTATGTGCTGAGTAGAATTTTATTCATGTCATGTTGTTAAGATAGTTGAATGTTGTGTGTTCTCTTAAAAGAAATTTATATTGTGGATGGTATGTGCTGAGTAGAATTTTATTCATGTCTTCCCTATAGCTAAGGTCCAGGAATCTAGAGAGAATATATTCTTTGTTATTAGAATCTATATGGGTAATATTTAATTCAAGTTGACAGTATTTTCCTAAGCAAGTTTGTAGTTGACTAATCCAATTATACTTTAAGTTAACATTGGAGGCTTGATGCAGTTTTATTATATTTTGAGTAGCCGGCAATATCTCCCGTCTTGAGTCCAATTTATATCAGACATAACTGATTCAAAAACTCTCACCAAGCTAGTTAGTCGAGTACATTAGGTACGCTGGCTAGTATTTGGGAGGTCTCGGGTTCAAACCCCGGGGCCGACTGGTCTGCCATGAGTTTTTTTCAGAGGTTTCCTCATGGTGATGTAAGTCCCTGCTTGCAAACTTATAAGGCGAATGCTGGTCCAATATTAATCCTCTGAACCCTACCCACACTTCCTATGTTCCATAAATATCCCGTCTCAACTATCCTTAATGCACTTGTACATACAAGTGCATCCTCTGATCTGGCTGAAGGAGTTAAAACCCAAACTAAAGCTGCCCACCTCCCTGACACATACTTCAGGGAGGAATGAAACACGTGTTTCCTTTTTCCTATTTTCCAAAAAACTCTCAAATGTCTTGAGATATGAACAATTTTTCCATAAATGATAAACAATTCTATTCGAAGCTTCAAATACAGATTGTATTATTGCTAAGATACAGGTGGCCAACATTTTGAGCTCCTATTATAAGGAAACTATTAATATTTTTGTGAGTTAGTATGAATTAAAAAAATTACATATTGTATGTCTTGGAAAATTGTTTCTCTAATTTTCTTAGTAATGTGGTACGTATTCTGTATTTTTTAAAAGAGGACGAAATCAGCTTTCCTAGGGTGCTATTTAAAAAAATTGAAGATGGCGGCGGTACACTGAATGCTGATGTCACTCAAGTTTGAAAGAACCCCTGAAAAACGAAAAATATAATCCTGTGCATATCCCTTAAATTTCATGATTATACGTTTAATCGTTTCAAAAAATACCTTGTTGCCAGACTTTCTCGCTACCCGGTATATATATATATATATATATATATATATATATATATATATATATATATATATATATATATATATATATATATATCTATAGATATATAATGAAGTTTAAACTTCAATATAAAACACACTTGGCTCAAGTTTCACTATATAAAAATATTTAGATATTGTATTTAGCAGTGAAGGATAGTCGCCATGTTTCGAGTTACGAACTCGTGACAGGAGAGTATTACATCTTATTTTAAAAACAGAGAAATGCAAAAAAATCAATTTGTTCGTTTACAAGGAATAATTTACTATTATGGAACTTATTTCGAGAATTTCAAGAAGGTCAAGGCGCTTTCCTTTGCTTCCTGAATGCAACAATTGGGTTTTGTTGAAATCCAGGAAATGAGTAGATTTTATACAATGTTCGGAGAAGCCAGTGGTATTTTTATTTTGTAAAATTGACTTTTTATGTTCTTCAACACGAATGTTTATATTTCTTCCTGTTTGTCCAATATAGAAAGCAGGACATTCGTCGCAAAATATTTTGTAAACACCACTGTTTTCTCCAATGTCAGATTTTTCTTTATTATTGACCAAAAATTACTTCATGTTTCTTTTATTTGTTCAAATTATGTTAACGTTTTTTATAGTGAAATTTAAGCCAAGTGTGTTTTATTTTAAAGTTTTAACTTTATTCTTTATGATGTTTCACCAAGTGGTGTGCGAGAATTCAGTCGCAGTTATAGATATATATATATATATATATATATATATATATATATATATATATATATATATATATATATATATAAAGCTGAGAAAAAACTCGTTGGGTACGCAGCATGCAGGAAGTATACTCTTATAACACTTTTTCCAATATTTCGACAATGTTTATTGTCATCATCAGGGAATGCTACAAAATTATTACAAAGTGAAACCAGGACAATTTGTGGAAAAAAGAACAAATATCTTACAGTGTCCATGAGATTGTATGCATAGATCTTAAATTAAAATTAATCTTGACGTTCATAAAAAAGTGCACACATTCAGAACAAAGTCAGTGAGAGTAAAATTAAAATTGCCATTGTCACCAAATTAGAAACCATTAAAGGCAAAAAACAAAACAGTCACAAATTAAAATTCAAAATATTGTAAAATTATTATTAACCACTTCCATCATACCGGTAATCACATCGTCGGCATGGGGAAGTGAAATGAAATTAAAAAAATATATAACCAAAAAGTGAGGCTAAGCGAGAAACATAGAAAAGATGAAAAACACGCCAAGGACCGAGAACTCTTACACTTAGAGCAACAGAGCACAGAAAAGACGCCACATCGCCAGCATGTCATCTACTACCAAAAGGAAAGCCTCCGAATGTTGAAATTATTAAATTAAACAACTGAAAGATACATGAAACTTATTATCGGCGAAAAACGCTAATTAAAACTCCAAAATTCAATCAATCAATAGAGAAGGAGTTTGAAAATCTTTCGTTATGAGGATATTGATCCAAGTGCAATAAGAATGAATATATTTCACTTAGATGTTTAATATCAGTCTTTTTGTTCACACACGAGGATGACTGAGAAATGAAAGCCATTTCCAAAAAAAGTCTCTTATATTTGTTGGACTCTTTAGCTAAGATTTTAGCAGCATCAAAATTGATATTATGACCTTCTTTATGTACATGATCACTAAGTGCACATCTTTCAGGTGTAATCTACAGTCACTCTTATGTGAACAAAATCCTGTCTTTCAATAACCTGTTTGTTTGACCAATATATTCACTCGAGCAATCAGAGCAAGGAATACAGTACACTACATGTGATTGATGTAATAAAGGAGTTTTGTCCTTCAGTTTAGTAAACAGAGAATTTATAGTCAAGACAGTTTTATTAGCGATTTTAATGTTATTAAAAGGTTTAAAAACTCTACAAAGTTTCGGAGTGACACCCAAAATAAACGGTAGAGACGCATAAAAATTATTAGTCACCAAGTGCTCTGAAACAGCATCATCCGCAACATCCAAATTTGCACTAACATTATTCATATTGATTGTGTTAGGTTCCACTGTGGAGCTAAAAAGAATTTTTTTGAGGAGAACATGAGGATATGAATTATTCCGAAATAGGTTGTACAAAATGCCCAAGTTTTTTCTGTGGAATACACCGTCAGAGATACTGAGAACACGTTGTTTCATTTGTTTGACCAAGTTCACCTTCATGGATTCCTTGTGGTACGACAAGTAATTCATATATCTACCCGAACTCATGGGTTTTCTGTACCAATCGATGATAATACTGTTATCCTGAGAGCGAATGAACTCCATGTCCAGAAAGGGAACACTACGTTCATCATCTTCACATTCCAACGTGAACTGAATGTGTGGGTCGAAACTATTAAAAATCTCAACTAACTCCGCGGTACAATCCGCAGGTAACGAGAGGATGATGTCATCAACATACTTCTTGACAAAAAATAAATTAAAGGGAAGAACATTAATAACTGTGTCCAGGATGTCATCCATTACATAACAAGAAAGAATAGGACTAATTTTAGCTCCCATTGGAGTACCAAAGGTCTGTTTGTAAATTTTATTATTGAACGAAAAAACTGTGTTATTGAAAAGAAAAGTAATTAACTCAAAAAAGGATTGTTTGTGGATGTCACAGATGGAACTGATGCAGCGCCACCTCTTATCTATAGCTCTAATACAAGCATCCAAGTAGACATTACTGAAAAGCGATACCACGTCTAAACTGGCAAGAACATAATTATCAGGGAGTTGCATCCTATTGAACCTCGTTGAAACGTCAAAAGAATCTTTTATATAATAGTCATTATCAAAATCGTAAGCTCTGGTTAAAATATCTGTTAGAAAGGCAGACAAGAATTCCGTCGGAGCGCCCATCGATGCTACTATAGGACGCATGGACAAGACTGGTTTATGTATTTTTGGGAGAGAATAAAATTTAGGAATCACCCCATTATAGGTGGTTAGTCTTTTTTTTGTGATGTTATCAATTTGACCTGAGGAGAACAAAGATTTTACTAAAAGATTACATTTAGATTGTATCTATTGTGAGGGATCCTTAGATAAAAGAATATAAGAATCATTGTTCTCGATCAAGTCATTTGTGAGTGAAATGTATTGATCTTTGTCCATGATCACCGTGACATTACCCTTGTCCGACTTTGTAACTATTAATTGTGGATGTTGTATTAAGAACTTTTTTGACTTATCAAATAAACGTTGAAATTGTGAAGAGGAATTATGAGAGTCATTAACAAAATTAGTGATAACATTAGTGGATCTAGCAATTGTCAATTTTCGGACATGTTCATCTGGAATGGATGAGGTGATGTAATCAACATCTGTCAAGATAGATTTTATAGAGAAATCTTTGTCTCTTAAACGAGGTTCTATGCTGAACTTAGGTCCTAATGCCAAAAATTGTAACACATCAGAAGGAATTACAGTACTCGAAATATTTTTTGACCATTCAGGTTTGACAATTAAACTATTTTTGGATTGTAAAAGTGAAAGATTATTTAATTTAGTAATATTAGATGATTTTATTTTATGGAAAAGAGTAAGATATTTTGACTGCTGTCTCGCAGAGAATTCAACAAAAAGCAACTCTGCCTTTAATGGTTCTAATTTGGTGACAATGGCAATTTTAATTTTACTCTCACTGACTTTGTTCTGAATGTGTGCACTTTTTTATGAACGTCAAGATTAATTTTAATTTAAGATCTATGCATACAATCTCATGGACACTGTAAGTTATTTGTTCTTTTTTCCACAAATTGTCCTGGTTTCACTTTGTAATAATTTTGTAGCATTCCCTGATGATGACAATAAACATTGTCGAAATATTGGAAAAAGTGTTATAAGAGTATACTTCCTGCATGCTGCGTACCCAACGAGTTTTTTCTTAGCTTTATCCTAACTGGTCAGCAAAGACTTCCCCTCTCTTAAATTCAACAGATATGGGTTTCTACCAAGACGTGGGTGCTACTTTTGGAACAACAGTGGTTATCAAGCTTAAATTATGGTCTCGTACAAAGATGAAACTAGCCAAAGAATATAATAGAAGATGTTTCCTATTGAAGTGCCGATCATTACGAATCTCACCAAACCATTTGACACATTCAACTCAGAACATCAATAGACTTTTGCAGAGTCAAGATATCAGTTTCTGTGATATATCACGAAGATTCTGTCTAAGGTTAGGAACTAAGCTTTTAAATTTAGAAATTGATATGAATCATAAATTGATAAAAATTCTTGAAAATAGGTTGATCGTGCTAAGGACTGAGATAATTCCTTTAACGAACGAGTTGCTTTTTGTTGAATTCTCTGCGAGACAGCAGTCAAAATATCTTACTCTTTTCCATAAAATAAAATCATCTAATATTACTAAATTAAATAATCTTTCACTTTTACAATCCAAAAATAGTTTAATTGTCAAACCTGAATGGTCAAAAAATATTTCGAGTACTGTAATTCCTTCTGATGTGTTACAATTTTTGGCATTAGGACCTAATAATGATAATTATGTTCTTGCCAGTTTAGACGTGGTATCGCTTTTCAGTAATGTCTACTTGGATGCTTGTATTAGAGCTATAGATAAGAGGTGGCGCTGCATCAGTTCCATCTGTGACATCCACAAACAATCCTTTTTTGAGTTAATTACTTTTCTTTTCAATAACACAGTTTTTTCGTTCAATAATAAAATTTACAAACAGACCTTTGGTACTCCAATGGGAGCTAAAATTAGTCCTATTCTTTCTTGTTATGTAATGGATGACATCCTGGACACAGTTATTAATGTTCTTCCCTTTAATTTATTTTTTGTCAAGAAGTATGTTGATGACATCATCCTCTCGTTACCTGCGGATTGTACCGCGGAGTTAGTTGAGATTTTTAATAGTTTTGACCCACACATTCAGTTCACGTTGGAATGTGAAGATGATGAACGTAGTGTTCCCTTTCTGGACATGAAGTTCATTCGCTCACAGGATAACAGTATTATCATCGATTGGTACAGAAAACCCATGAGTTCGGGTAGATATATGAATTACTTGTCGTACCACAAGGAATCCATGAAGGTGAACTTGGTCAAACAAATGAAACAACGTGTTCTCAGTATCTCTGACGGTGTATTCCACAGAAAAAACTTGGGCATTTTGTACAACCTATTTCGGAATAATTCATATCCTCATGTTCTCTTCAAAAAAATTCTTTTTAGCTCCACAGTGGAACCTAACACAATTAATATGAATAATGTTAGTGCAAATTTGGATGTTGCGGATGATGCTGTTTCAGAGCACTTGGTGACTAATAATTTTTATGCGTCTCTACCGTTTATTTTGGGTGTCACTCCGAAACTTTGTAGAGTTTTTAAACCTTTTAATAACATCAAAATCGCTAATAAAACTGTCTTGACTATAAATTCTCTGTTTACTAAACTGAAGGACAAAACTCCTTTATTACATCAATCACATGTAGTGTACTGTATTCCTTGCTCTGATTGCTCGAGTGAATATATTGGTCAAACAAACAGGTTATTGAAAGACAGGATTTGTTCACATAAGAGTGACTGTAGATTACACCCTGAAAGATGTGCACTTAGTGATCATGTACATAAAGAAGGTCATAATATCAATTTTGATGCTGCTAAAAATCTTAGCTAAAGAGTCCAACAAATATAAGAGACTTTTTTTGGAAATGGCTTTTCATTTCTCAGTCATCCT
This sequence comes from Cynegetis impunctata, assembly GCA_030704885.1. Classification (NCBI taxonomy): domain Eukaryota; kingdom Metazoa; phylum Arthropoda; class Insecta; order Coleoptera; family Coccinellidae; genus Cynegetis; species Cynegetis impunctata. The sequence continues at coordinate 74,125 of JARQZK010000199.1, read as the reverse complement.
CGTGTGTGAACAAAAAGACTGATATTAAACATCTAAGTGAAATATATTCATTCTTATTGCACTTGGATCAATATCCTCATAACGAAAAGATTTTCAAACTCCTTCTCTATTGATTGATTGAATTTTGGAGTTTTAATTAGCGTTTTTCGCCATAATAAGTTTCATGTATCTTTCAGTTGTTTAATTTAATAATTTCAACATTCGGAGTCTTTCCTTTTGGTAGGAGATGACATGCTGGCGATGTGGCGTCTTTTCTGTGCTCTGTTGCTCTAAGAGTAAGAGTTCTCGGTCCTTGGCGTGTTTTTCACCTATTCTATGTTCTCGCTTTAGCCTCACTTTTTGGTTATATATTTTTTTAATTTCATTTCACTTCCCATGCCGACGATGTGATTACCGGTATGATGGAGTGGTTAATAATAATTTTACAATATTTTGAATTTTAAATTGTGACTGTTTTGTTTCTGCCTTTAATGGTTCTAATTTGGTGACAATGGCAATTTTAATTTTACTCTCACTGACTTTGTTCTGAATGTGTGCACTTTTTTATGAACGTCAAGATTAATTTTAATTTAAGATCTATGCATACAATCTCATGGACACTGTAAGTTAGTTGTTCTTTTTTCCACAAATTGTCCTGGTTTCACTTTGTAATAATTTTGTAGCATTCCCTGATGATGACAATAGACATTGTCGAAATATTGGAAAAAGTGTTATAAGAGTATACTTCCTGCATGCTGCGTACCCAACGAGTTTTTTCTTAGCTTTATCCTAACTGGTCAGCAAAGACTTCCCCTCTCTCATATATATATATATATATATATATATATATATATATATATATATATATATATATATATATATATATATATATATATATATATATATATATATATATATATATATATAACTATATATTGCATTTGACATTGCTGAATTTTTACTTTTTTACCTCTTATAGTTAAAATACGGCCAATGATCTTTCAACAATGATTTTGTGCCTTGGTTAATACTAATAACAGAATAATTTTGCTCTTCTGAAAGTTTTGAAAAAGTTGTGAATTTCTTGCCGAAGTGTGAACTCACAGTCGTTTTTAAAAAAAAATAAACATTCTTTATATTTTTATGAATATCCTTCAAAATATTTTATAGATCTAATAAATTTTTTTTTAATTTTCAGGTTGCGAATTCATGTAACATTCTCATATTATTTCACTCCTATAACGATTCAAAAATAGAAATTGGATACAATTCTGTCATCAATAGGATATGCCACTCGACTGAAGGTGTAATCATTGGAAGAAGGACATGATGTTGGTTCGACACTATAATAAAGCGTTAATTGGATGATGCTTTTAATTTGAAAACATGCAATATGATATTTTATGGATGGCACTTTGAGACTTCTTTATCTCACTCCGATTATCACTATTTCGAGTCACGCAACTTTCCAGTTTTTCACTCAAGGGGCTGGCAATAATGTGAAATACTTGCCAACAACTGCTTGATAATTAGTTTAATTGGAAAAGACTTTTATGATAATTAATTTAATTGTCGGTGTGTATCGAAAATATCCACGTCGTTCTAGAGAAATTGATAAATGATAATTAAATATACATTAGATAGTGATGAAATGATCTGCGTAAAGTGAAATAAATTTAATTTATCTGAAGTATATTTTCTGAGTTGATATGTTTTTCCGTTATGAGAGTGCAGATTGGGCGCTTTCTCTCATAAAATTTTTCGACATCGATGTTATTCCTCAAGTAGTACTGATATACTAAGAATAGCTATTAACTGTAAATTGTACTTTCTTTGGGTTCTCGGCAATTACTTGAAAGGGCAATCAATAAACGAAAGTCATTCGTCAATACATCTATATTTCGAACCTCAAGCGGTTCGTCTTCAGGATGATCTACAAGACTCAAAAAAACAACAAAATGAACATGACAAAACCTCTAAAGGAACTCTTATTCCCTTTCAAAATGAAAAATTGAATAGAATAAGTTTCCTTTTGAGGTTTTGTCATGTTCATTTTGTTGTTTTTTTGTGTCTTGTTCAGATCATCCTGAAGAAGAACCGCTTAAGGTTCCAAATATAGATGTATTGACGAATGACTTTCTTTTATTAATTGCCCTTTCAACTAATTGCCGAGAACCCAAAGAAAGTACAATTGATCTTTTGATTACACGGATATACATACATACATATATATATATATATATATATATATATATATATATATATATTATAATCGTATATATATATATATATAATATATATATATATATATATAGGTATATTATATTATATATATATATAAGATATATATATATAATATAGTATATATATATAATATATACAGTGGCGTAGATAGCTTTTTGCCATGGGGGGATATGACTTTGTATAAAACTCCATAAGTTTTTTCGTCTAAAGTTTTATTTGTTGATAAAAAAATAACTTTCATGTAGTACAAAATAAGCAGAAAAGAAAAATCGTTTAGGCTTAACATCGCCTTGACGAATATAGTTATCTGTTTTACTAGGCACAAAAGTACGAGATTTAATGCCGCCGCTGGTGTGTTTCATAGCTGAGGCATAAGCCGAGGCTAGGAAACTAGCCAGGCATTAAAATCTGCTTTATTTTTCACTTGTATATAATATATATTCTATTTCACCTTGGATACGGTTGCTATAAACACACTCATTATGCTCTAGGCCATTTAAGCCCGCAAACGTCCGCCTCATTGTACTAGGTGAAATGAAGGCAAATTTCATTGATTAAATACTTCATAATCCTTGTCGTATATACTCTGGATTTTTCCGGCAATGGAATTATTCGCAGCTTTGGGCTGCATTTTCTAATGATTCTCTGGGTAAAATTCATTTTCATTTTTCATTATTTCTATAAGACTAACACAAAGAAAGCAGCAATGACATTCACTGAATATGTATGACAAAAATATTCACAAACGTCAAAAATCAACAAAAATGACATGCCTACTATGAGAAGGAAAAATGGATAGGAATCAATGAAACGATTTCAAAAATCGCATTTTCAATCATAATGTAATAATTTTTTCGTGAAAAATAAAATCTTGTATGCACCGCGTGCGTTACTAGATCCTTACGGCCCATCGGCGTAAGGATCTATATAACGCACTTGGTCCATAAAATAACTATTTGTGCCCGGTAAAAACATATAGGTAAATTTGTTCTCGCAAATTTGCTTCCAATTTCACGAAAAATCGTCTTCTTCATATTTATTTTAATAATTATTGCGTTTCATCAAAGGTAACTTGCTTTCGTTACTATGTTTACCGCTGATGCCGTTCTGCATAAAAATCAGTTTTGTGGTCATTTTTTCATTTAATAACAGTCATTCATTTAATAACAGTCAATAAGTTTTTACTGCCTATGCAGAAAAAGGCCACTTTTTCTGTCTAGCCAGTGAAAAGTATCGCCTTTTAGGCCTATGTAGTGTCATTAAAGCTAACATTCAATGTCATTTGGAGGAAAAATATTCTTCTTCCACACTTTCAACTAACGACAACAGTAGGTGTGCAGTAAAAATTTTTTATAAAACTTGATAGTCTTGATGAATTCATCAGCTGCTTTGTCAACTTCATATAAATCATGCTTGAAGAATACCGAAAATCTTTTTAATATATTTAGTCTTGTCAAGAAGGCCTCGGAAGCCCAGCGGTGAGGTGTATCGCTTGTAAACAGAGGATTGTGGGTTCGAGTCCCACCTTGCTCTTGAGTGTAGTGTATGTCCGGAATTTAGTGGTTCAAATATTAATCTGTTGGGTAATGATTTAGATTCAAGCCCATTGGCCGTTCGGAACTGTAGGCGTTAAGCTGTAGGCCCCTGGAGTTAATAAAAATAGTCTAGTCAACAAGTGCTTTTTTGTTCACATTTTTTCAGCAGTTTCGGAAAAATGAAAGCAAAGTGTTATTCGGTTTGTAGCATGTAGATGTTTTTTGATAAAATTAAAAATTGTGAAAGTTATGAACAATATACCTACCTACTGAATAAAAGGGGATTGGTTTTTTGGCAATATGTCAAAAAATAATTCAAATTTCGAAATCTGAAGAAAGATTCAAAAAGAAGAATAAACTTCCCAAAATAAAAACTCAACTTCCGGAACTGTAGAATCAATTTTCTCAGAGAGGTAAAAATACTGCTGAAAAGGGGTAACTTCGTTTGGGCATGTCACGCCCATTTAGGATACTTCAACAATAAACAATATTTAACCATATAAAATATGAAAAGTTACTGAATCGGTGAATGAACAATAATCCGGCGATAATAGAAATTTTTCTATTATGCAATAGTTGATTAACAATTTTTTGGTGCTTGAACATGAAAATTGTGCAGATAACTGTTCAAGTATGGATCTGAGATTTTTTCATTCTTGGAGCTATTAAAGTAAATCCCTGTTGAAAAAATGAAAAATTTAAATTTTTTCAGTTTTTTACTGACAATTTACGTAGTTTTGGAAAATCAAAATGAAATTTTTTTCATGGATTTAATGGTCCGTTTTTTATTATCGGAAGCTATATGGAAATAGACACTATCAATGTTCATCTCTTATTGTTTAAAAATTTGTTATAAATAAATGCGTTGTTTATAAGAGAATCAGGAGAAAAAAGTTATGATTAGAGTGTTTAATTTTGCAACTAAGTAAATTATAAGTAAAAAGCTAAAAAATTTAATTTTTTAACGAGGATCTATTCTGGGGTCTTTCGAAACTAGCTCCAAGAAAAAAAAATATCAGATTTATAGCTCAACAGTTAAAACACTTGCAATGTTCTTGTTCAAGCAGCAAAAAGCTATTTCATAACTAATGCGCGAAAAATAGCGATAAAAATTTGTTTTCGCTGGATTATTGTTCATTTACCTATCCAGTAAGAACCTGAAATTTTTCATTCCTTGATTTTCATATTTAATACAGTTAAATAATGTTTATCGTTGAAGTGTCCCAAATAGGCGTAACTTTCGCAAGCCAAATTACCTGTTTTCGGCCGTATATTTCCCCTCTGAGAAAATTATAAATATTTATCCTACAGATCCGGGAGTTGAAAATTTCTTATAGGAAATTTCCTCCTCTTTTGTATCTTTATTTAGATATCAAAATATCTATTAGTTTCTGAGATATTTGAAAAAACAAACTGTTTTCTTTTTCTTTCAGTAAATTGTTTATCACTTTTACAATTTTCTCGAACGGAACTCAATTTTTTTCAAAAACTATCTACATGCTATTTGCTCATACTCTTCCGAGACTGATGAAAAAAGTTGAACACAAAAGCACTCTTAAACTAGACTGTATTCTCATGATTAGTAAATCTTTCTCCAAGATTCAAAGAGCTCATATTTCGATACCTACTCTACATTGAAAAATATTCGAAATATTAAATATTGATTGAAAATCCTCTATGAGCAGAAGTCACGCTCCTCGAATGTAAACAGGAATTTATTCGGTCACTAGGACCAAAAAACTTTTGTTTGAAAGAGCTTAAATGGCTGAAATAGAAAATTTTATGTACGAAGGAAGAAGTCAACCAAAACCTCATCGCACTTCTTCTCTTTCTAAATTTTATACTACCTATACTATTGAACAAAACTGCTTTAGATATAATACTACCCCTGGAGCTCTTGTGTTTTATAGTAAGTATAGTATACAATTAATAAAGAGAATTGCGTGGAGATTTTGGTTGACTTCTTCCTTTCGAAATGAAAATTTTCCATTAGAGCCATTTGAACGTTTTATCACTTTTTTGCTCATAGTGACCGATCAAACTTACTAACTCAATATTGAATAAAATATGCTCAAAAGTACTAGTTACTTTATAATGTTAAAATTATGTCCATTCCTGATTGGTCGGCCTGTTCGAAGCGCGGAAATTATAGAATACTCAATTGCACAGCCGTCACAAAAACATATCTAGGTGATATTTTCATAATTGCACATACATAATAGTAGAAGAGGTGCTAATGATCAGTAAATTTCATGTGAAGGTACTTAAATATGTACATAGATACGAAGACTTTTATTCAGTTCTATTATAATTATCGTAGGCTCATGGGGGGGGATTGATCCCCTTGATCCCCCCCCTATCTACGCCACTGTATATATATATATATATATATATATATATATATATATATATATATAAAAATAATTAGGTACTGGATTTCAATAGGAACGGATAGTCATGAACTCATTATCAAAACAAACTACATGAGAGTATTACATTCTAGTCTTATAAGACAGACAATAGCGAAGGTCATACCTGAAAATCAATTTGTTCCTTCACAAATGGTAGGTAATTTGCTGTTACGGGCATTACTTATTTCTACAATTTCGAAGAGGCTAAGGCCCTTCCCTTTATTATCCGACTCCAACAACTGGGTTTTGTTGAATTTCTGAAAATGATTAAATTTGATACAATGGTGTTTTTGTTATGTAAAATTGACTTTTTGTGTTCATCAACATGAATGTTTATATTCCTTTCTGTTTGTCCAATATTGAAAACAGGACATTCGTCGCAAAATATTTTGTAAACACCGATGTTTTATCCGATGTTAGTCTTTTCCTTATTATTGACCAAGAATGATTATTTGTAGAAATGGTTTTTACGTTACCAAAAACAATTTTTTAATTCAAACTGTATTAGTAAATATGACTTGTTCTTTGAAGTGTTTAATTAAAAAATTCATCAATCAAGCATATCAAAAGCACAGTAGCGTGATTAAAAATCGAGAATGATCGAAATGAAGAATTCATTCTAGTTTCCGGAATTGTCCTACGAGCCCTTATCTGCTTCGTTCATCGTCACGCAAACAGTTAATTTTGCCGTTGTCCGACAAAACGGTAATTTCGGCAGCGCCATTGGCGAGCGTGTGCTTTTAGCCTAATGAAATGATATTAAATGCGCCAATCAGGAATAGCTTTAGATACAACTAGCAGACTGATTGCCACACGAGTCCATATTTTCCAGCTACGTATCTATTAGCCGGGCTTTCAACCCCTGTTGGGGTATAAGCTATTCGTTTTAATTTGGCATAGCGAGTCGATAGAGTTCTGTGCGGAATAACGCCATTATGAAAATTTTTGTTCTAGTCGGATTGACATTTTGCAGCAATTTGTATGGGTTATTGTGGATTCATTTTGCTCGATTATGTGGCTCGATCTGTTACGTATGTGGAGTTTCACATTATTAGCTGCGGACTACCGAATTTATTGAATAATTCACGCGAAGATTACTGAATACTAGGAATTAGTACAATTTGAATGGATTTCATATTCAATGAAAAAGTTAGGTTCAAAAAACGGTTATAAAAATATTGCAGCTACATCAAAATTTTCCGTGTCATAAAAAATATTCTTATCATATGGAGTTTTTATTCCGATATTTTTTGAGGTTTTCGAAAATGGGACACGTAGGTACAGGTTTTGAGAAATAAAAATTTGAATTCTACCTATCAAAAAACACACGTGAGCAGCAGAGCTTCGTCACTTAGGTCATACACTCAACGAAATTGTAGTAAAAATACAAAGAAGCAAAAATGGAAAGATTTAATGAATATGATCATAAGAATTGCTCCACAGAACGAGTTCATTGTTCTAATAAACATTCTCATCAGTTTTCATTTTGTTTTTTTTTAAGTTTTCGTAAAAGGGACACGTACAACAGAGCTCCATCACTCAGGTCGTATTTTTCGCGTGAAATTTATAGCGTCAAGATGCGATTCTAATGGATAGAATTATATAGTGAAAAATCATGCTTGAATGTCAAACCGAATTGAAAAAAAAAAACATTCATTTTATAAAAAAAAATATCAACATAAACTCAATGTACGTACCAAACTTCAACCCTCTAACTGCAGAAGCTGATAGGGAGTTCCGCAAAATTTCAAAAACCACGAGAAAATAAATATCTACTTAGAAATGGTGGCGGATAAAAAAAACGATAACCAAATTTTAATAGTTTCGTTCTGCAATGAAAACAATCCCAAGTACCGAATTTCAGCTTATTTGTCTCGATGGGAGCCGCTGGAGACGCCTATATGTACGGAGAGGAAAAAAAAAAAAAAATATATATATATATATATATATATATATATATATATATGAAAAACTTGGTTCTCGGGATGAACCGCGTAAAAGATTTGAAAAATCTCGTCGGCAGGTTGAGACCACGCAATCGTATTATTTCCGATTCCTCCTAATTCGATTCGTGGAGTAGGCAGATTGAGGCCACGTATCTGAATTATTTTTCCCTCTAATTCCCCTGAAGATGGCTTCGCAAAAGGAGCCGAAACGTCGAGATTTTTCAAATCTTTTACGCGGTTCATCCCGAGAACCAAGTTTTTCAAATACTTCCGACCGCGGAAATCTTTCTGAACATATATATATATATATATATATATATATATATATATATATATATATATACATATATATGTATATGTATATATATATATATATATATATATATATATATATACCTTGTAACGTGTAAATTCTCCGCTTAACCGCCGACACTGAATTCTACATTGAAATACCGTGATTCACGCTATCAAATGATACCTCACTTTTGTTTCACCTATGAATAATGACTTGCGTACGACGAGAATGTCGAGATAGCGTCGATTTTGCACGTGAAACATCGTTCTCTTTTGTCAGGTATCCGTTGAAGATACAACATCGTTAAGAGTCAAATAATATTCAATATCTATTAAACGAATATTCAGTTTATTAAAATTATTAAGTATCTGTGGCGTCTGATAAGTTATGAGTCCGGTAAGTTATGAGAAGAAATCTAATTATTTCGTATAAATGCATTATCTTGAAAATCTGAATTGATTCCTTGTTTCATTTTCCGCCATTTCATTGTTTTATTCTTCTATATTAAATTATTAATCTTTCAATATTAAAATAATCATCTTACATTCCTTAATTCAAAATATTTTTAATTTATTTGCTTATTTCACTCTCTCAATTTGACACAGGATTTTTGTAGGCTAACGATGTGGCAAATTTCACGTGGTCATATCTTATGTTCAGTTTAATGTTGGAACATATACTGTCTTTCTCAGCATCTTTGTTTGAGATAAATCTAAATGTTGATTTGAATTGGCCATCGATACCTTACAGAGATTCTTGGGAGATTTTAAGTTTGTGATTGCATGTTGATTTGCCCCGATTTATTTCAGTCACCTTCGATGGAGCTAGGAAGTATTTTGATTGGAACTAAAAACCACTTTGGCTGGAACATTTAACAGAAGCGACGATATAACCGCAGTTAGAACTACCAAGCAACTAGGGACAAAGATTTCCAAGTGTGGGGAAAAGATTGGGCAATCACAAGAATACAATCCACCTATAATATAATCAAACGTCGATAGAAAATTAATTAGAAAAACAGATAAGTCTCTTTGTATATAATTATAATAAGAAAGTAGTGAATACCTTCATTTTATATCTCGTTATTATTTCTGAAAACTAACTAGAACCTATATATGTATAACCAATCTCTCAGCTAGCTCGGGCATATAATAAAAAGGGAGAGTGGTTACAACCTATAAAAGAAAGAATTGAAAATCGACCGTATTATACGTTGAAAGGAAATGGTATATCTTTTGACAAAGAAAACTTATTCGTTCATAATCTCAATATTTCGTCAATTTATTATTGACTTTGTCATGAGAAAACCTACAAATGTAATACACAAACAGATGAAAAAACAGAGTACAAAATACCATTCTACTTACAAATACACAAATCCAGTCACTAAATAAATTATCACGAACGTTCAACAACACTTTCGGAACGAAACTAGGTAATCATACGAAACATCACAAATAAAGAACGGGTGCACGTCAGACTATGATTTAAAAACCAAACTACAGAGTGATAGATATCTAAATAAGTTCCAAAATGTTATAATATATGTTACTTAACTGGCCTACATCTGATATAAAATTAAAAAAAAAAAATTTTCGATACACTGCAATAGTATGTATTTTATAGGATAAAATACTACTAAAAACACGCGTGAGTAGCAGTGCTCCATAACTAAGGTCATAATATTTTTCGCGCGAAGTGGAATAAATAATGATTCGAAAATCCACGCTTTAGTAGCCATAACTTAATACAAATTAGAAAATAATTTATTTTTTGAAAACAAACGAATTCACGAAGTGCATCTTGTACTGAGAAGCAGATTGAGATGCCAATCGAAATGTATGTTCAAATATTTATTGAGTTCAGTTTACAGAAGCTCATTCTTAGCCAACTCGATGTGTTTCGTTTCTCGGTATAGATGCTCCTCCTGAATCGCTCAACCGATATCAAGCAAAATGGCATGGACAAAGAGGCCAATGATGGCTATTTATAAATCGGAAACATTAAAATCTGAAAAGATACGAAGGAATAATCACTGAAAAGAATTCGGTTTCAAATTTTCCACAGAAACGCATATTCGATTTTTCTAATATTCAGCACGCGCATGCGGGTGATCATAGGGAGTAATCTGTTGAAAAAAATTAAAATCAGACATACCATCCAGGAATAATCATCCAAAAAAACATCCGGCAAACAATGAAACCGAAATCGCTTTCGCTCCGAAACTCATCTCAATTATTGCAAACAGCAGAAAGCATCAGACCTAGTACCAGTGCCGGATTAGCCACGTAGCAAGAGTAGCAAATGCTACAGGCCCCGCGAATTAGGGGGCCCCGCACTCCAACGCCTGTCAGACCCAAAAAAAAATAACAATCAAATCATGAAAAACATACTAGTTGACCATGGTCAATTTCATACATTACATAAAGTGAACAAGGAAAATTCTTTAATAATTTAAAAAATTATCAAACAACTTTCCAAGGAAGCTGGTTATACGTATTCAGCAACGCAAAATCTGCATTCACAATCGAACGGTGAATTATAGAAATTGTCAAGTCACTCCGACTCAAAATCTGCATACAGCTGTTTCGATCTTATTAGATCTCATCAGTGCAGCTTATTTGACCCGGAGTGAATTAACAAATCTCTAATTGTTCCCCAATACAAATCGTGGTCAGTAACACTGGTCGGATAACAATCCAGAGCGCCATCCCACCAAAGATATTGGGAAACAACAATTCACCGCTTAGACTGAAAATGCAGAAATTCGACGCTCGAACACGTACCTCCTGATATGAAGATATCTACTCTACAACAGTGGTGTATAATCACACTAACATAGTGATTTAAAACCTTTGGATATACCCACGAGTAAATGCAATCTGTGAATGCAGATTTTGCGTTGCTGAATACGTATAACCAGCTTCCTTGGAAAGTTGTTTGATAATTTTTTAAATTATTAAAGAATTTTCCTTGTTCACTTTATGTAATGTATGAAATTGACCATGGTCAACTAGTATGTTTTTCATGATTTGATTGTTGTATTTTGCGTATTAAGCGACTAGAATATTCGGAGCGCGCTCTCGTGGGTATATCCAAAGGTTTTAAATCACTATTTTAGTGTGCCTTGGAATCATATACACCACTGTTGTAGAGTAGATATCTTCATATCAGGAGGTACGTGTTCGAGCGACGAATTTCTGCATTTTCTCTCTAAGCGGTTAATTGTTGTTTCCCAATATCTTTGGTGGGATGGCGCTCTGGATTGTTATCCGACCAGTGTTACTGACCACGATTTGTATTGGGGAACAATTAGAGATTTGTTAATTCACTCCGAGTCAAATAAGCTGCACTGATGAGATCTAATAAGATCGAAACAGCTGTATGCAGATTTTGAGTCGGGGCGACTTGACAATTTCTCTAATTCACCGTTCGATTGTGAATGCAGATTTTGCGTTGCTGAATACGTATAACCAGCTTCCTTGGAAAGTTGTTTGATAATTTTTTGAATTATTAAAGAATTTTCCTTGTTCACTTTATGTAATGCAAAAAAAAATACGTTCAGACAACCGAAAAATATCGCGAAGCGCTTAGGCTATGCTTCAGTCCCACCTGAAAATCTAAAACTCGATTTCGTTACGTTAAATCATAGGTATAGGATGTATGTACCTACCACGAGAATTGTTGGTATCAAAATCTACAACAATAATTTAAAGTTGTACCACACTACAAAAATAACAGGGGAATTCCCTGATATTTTCATCGATCGAACTAGTCGTAAAACCCGAATAAATGAAATAGGATTCTATCAACCATCAAACTATTAGAAATTGATGTACGTTTATACGAGTATTTGGCACAACGTAAAAAGCTGGTAGCAGCTCTTTAGATGTGAACCATCATTGAGAAAAATTTTTTTGAGTTCGAGTTGTTCGAGTCTTTGAATAAGCTTAGACTAGGTACTGTTTTTTGCAGACGTAGCGCTCGCTATAAGCAACTCATTCAACATCTTTTTTGAAATACAATAGAAAAGTTTTCATATATACAAAGGCAGAAAATATATTAACGAGAATAACTTCACTTAAGGTAAGATATTTTATAATATTGTATGTTTTGCATATTCTTACATCCATACACATACATAAAATAATTAAAAAATGCTATTCGAGTTTTTTAATGTTCAGGGTGGTGTTGCTGAATCTACAGAAAGTGAATCAGAAAATACAGAAGTTGTATCTCATTGTACGTAGAATAGTGGTACTACTACTGTTTCTGATGAAACTACCTTTTTTATAAGTGATGCTGTAGTTGAAGAGACAGCAATTTCTCCTAATTCAGCTATATCATGCTCTAAGCAAAAACAAATTAAAAGTATAGCATGTCCTCTCGATCTAAAGTCATCCTGTTCTGACCAAAAAGTAGTCGATGGCATATTATTACATGATTTTAATGTCACTACAGTTTAAAGTAAAAAAAATTTCTCCAAACGATATTCGTGAATGGCCGAGCAACTTTGATAGAGATTATTGGATTGGAAAACGAAGCAGCCAACTGCAACATATGAATAGTAATTTTTTGTCTTCAAAGAAAATTTACGGAAACAAAAATACACCACGATTCTGCCAAAAGTCATTTTTCACCTATAAACATAAACTAACGAATAAAATTCACGTCAGAGACTGGTTGTGTTATTCGGAAACCAAAGGACGACTTTTCTGTTTTGTTTGCAAAGTAACGAATTTAAATAGTTCGTCACACGGATTAGATGCCTGGAAGAGTGCGCTCAATTTATTGACAAGACACGAGGAAAGCACTCCGCATAGACATACCATAATTTTGCTGTTAAACCTCGAGAACAAGAATACTCGTGTTGATTATCAACTTGTCAGCCAAATTGAGACTGAGCAAAAGTATTGGAGCTCTCTTAATACGAATCATTGCAGTAATCAAGTTTTGGTAGAACGAGGTCTTGCGTTTCTAGGCAGTGACGAAATTGTTGGTTCACCTCACAATGGGAATTATTTAGGCTTGTTAGAAATAATAGCCCAATTTGACGCTTTTGAGGCTCAATATATTCAAAGTCATGCTAGTAAAGGAAAGAGACATTCATACGTCATATTCATCAAAAACAAATTATGAGGAATTCATTCATCTACTTGCATCAAGCATACTCGATCAAATTATTAGCGACATTAAGAGATGCAAATACTACTCAGTTTCATTGGATTCTACCCCAGATATATCGCATGTAGACCAACTGACTGATAGTTCACTGTGTTCTGCCATCTGGACCAGTGGAACGATTTGTTTCTTGGACATGGAAGGTCATACTGCTGAACAACTCGCTCAATGTTTATTAGATTTCTTGAGTGAGAGTGGCATTAATATCAAAGTTTGTCGTGGGCAAAGCTACGATAGTGCCAGTAAGTAGGAACCGGCTTACAGGCCCGAATTAACGAAATGAATAAGTGCACAGAAAACATTCCCTGTTTTGCACATTCATTAAATTTGGTTGCTAAGTGCAATGCAGACTGCTGTACAGAAGCACTGTTTTTCTTCGATTTCGTTGAAAACCTCTATACATTTTTTTTTCCGCTTCTACCTATCGATGGGGTCTGACGAACGCATTCAAAGATTCTACTTAAAAAATTCTGATTTTAAATCCTACGAAAATAACTTTTATGCGGTTTTATCACTACTAAGTAAGTTTTGGAAGATATTTTCAATAACGAGGATCAAAAAGAAGAATGTCGTAATAAAGCTCACGGACTAGTTTCAACGATGAATAAGTTAGAAACGGAAATGATGACCATAACGTTATAATAAATATTTAAAATAATAAACGTTTGAACTATTTTATTAGCCAGAGTTTTAAAATAGCCAATCAATTTTATTTGTAAAAGTAATAAACAAAGTATTGGGAGTTTATTTCAAAAACTGGTATCATTACACGCACACAGATATACGTGTTTCTACATAGCTGCTCCGGATTGTCGGTTTTATTCTCTAATCTGAGTTTAATACCATAAACTTGAGAACCTAAAGCAAACCAAGGGCCTCTTGGCCCAATTTGCTACGGGCTCCGCGCTGGCTTAATCCGGCACTGCCTAGTACCTATAAGTCGGGATGGCTCCACATATTTTGGTTAAACCATCGTATTATTCATAGTCAGGGAAAGTAACGCAAGTAACCAAACGTATTGAGACTTTGATATTCGAGAAGCTGATATTAAAAATATATTGATACATTTATCATTTACTGTTACAGCTGAATGAGTAGAATGCAATTTTGTTTCCATAACTCCATAGGCGTCTTTAGTAGTAGTAGTAGAACAAATCACAGAAACGAGAACAATGAACATCATCGATACTCATCAAGTATATCTATTGGAAGCACAAACTTTTAAAAAGCTTTTTCCTTAATGGAACTGGAATTATTCGTAAAGGTAATGTAATTTGTTCAGCCGAACATATTTAGTAGATTTTCGCGTGACCGTCATTTTTTCAAAGGCAGCAGGAGCTTTATTTTTGCGGCTTTTTTTTACCCGTTAATTATTTTTATGAATCCTGGAATACTTTTCAGGTTTTCGCTTTTATGGAGAAAACCAAAACATTCGAATACGACTGGCTTATCTGTTGCGTTTGCATATATTGGGGGAACTTAGGTACGAACGGCTTAAGTTATTCTCCATTTTGAATTTCATCAGGAACAAAACGAATTTTCTGTCCATGAAAAAAAATAAGAGAGTTTCAAACTAAGTTGAATAAATCGATTGTGATGTGAAAACGAATGTTATTTAGAATAAAGTGAGCATTTGAATAAAACAACACATCGCTTAAATTTCTCTATATTAAAATAATTAGGTAGGTACTGTATTTAACAGCAAAGGACAGTCGACATGTTTCGAGTTATAGACTCATTATCAAGGCTAACTCCTTCATCTTAAATACGGTATCTAATTATTTAAATATAGTAAAACTCAAGCCTAGTTTCGTTTTATTTCAAAGTATAAACTTTATTCTTTATGACGTTTCACCAAGTGATGTGCGTGATTCCTCTTTCAGGATTGTTATATAGTTGAATGAAACCTTATTGAAGTACCCTTATGATTTGAAAATTCGATGAAACGAAAAAGCAACACCAAACCGAGACAAACATATCCATAAATAGGATATAGTCTGCGAGATAATGAGATAGAGTATACGGTGTTTCCTATAATCTTCGCATCCCTTTTTTTCGGCCTTTCGTAGTCGCCCCACTATATGTGTGTTGTGTGCGCCTTTGTATTACCGAACCGAACCGAGATAAATGGTGTCATATATGCCTAAGGATATATACACAGTGGAGCCGGGATGTACGCTGGTAGCTGGGATGGTAGCTTACTCGCTGTAACAATCCTCCCATAGTTAGCAACGTACCCGTACACAGTGGAGCCTGGTTCGTTACCTCGATGGGCGCAGGGATCTTGGATGGATAGAAATATACTTGCTACCCCGATTGTTTTCATAGCTCAAAGCTAGATAACGCAATATCAGAACAAATCGTTCTTCCTGTGTAATGGGATTGGTGTGAAAATTACACCTACTCTTTTGTAGTTTGGAGGATACTAAATCCTTGATATAACAAAGGTGTCAGTCTCCATGCCTGGAAATTCAAAAACCCTATCAGGATGGTTTCTCAACTTCTTGTATAAAAATGGAACTCGCCATAATCTTCCCTTTCCATGTTCACATGATGAACATTAAAATCACGGCCATTATTAAATAACACAAACCACTTAGTAGTCGTACTTTCGAGCAAAAACGTTTCATCAAGTCCTTCCATAATATTGAATGACAACAAGCAACTGAAGCAAGAAAGCGCAGAGCGTCGACGTGTTCCCCCTCTCATTCTGCCAGGTACTCATCTAGTAAGCGAGTGAGCTACCATCCCGGCGACCAAAGTACATCCCGGCTTCAATGTGGATGTATCCTTATAGGCCAAGCTACAGAGATTTAGAGTGAGCATTTTGTGCAGAAGAAAACCAGCTCCGCCATTGTTTGTCAAATAGTTCCACATGATATAGTGATATGTTTTCACTCGACTTTATTATTTATATCTTTGTTATTAACAAATTTATGCAAAAAATTTTAGTTTTTTGCTTATAAAATTAAAACTATCGGAGTAATCGTGATGGTGTCAGAAGACTTATTATAGAAAATAAAAAGACAAAAAAAATGAGAGGTCGGACGACTCGATCAGACCCTTAGTCTAAGGGAAAACCAGCCAAAATGCGGTTTTTTCAAAAGTTCATAACTCGGTTATTTTTTGAAATGTGGCGTAGATCCTCAGGTTAGTATTATTTATCAATATAAACTTTATTTGTGCGAAGAGCAGGAACTGTTCGATGCTTATTTTTTGATCTGTGGCAATTTGAATATTTTACTATGCAATTTTCCAGCAGACCTGAATGCGACAGGTATGGTCCGATTTCAATCTACAAAAAAGATTTTGAAAGAAGAATTCTCATAGTTCAAAACGTTCATCTTGGTTTTACATGAAAACGCTGAGAAATATGTTAAAAATAAAGCTGAACATGACGAAAAACGGCCGAGCGCGTGAGAATAGTTGAAGAGTGGGGGTAGAGCAGCAGGCAAGGATAAGCACGACGACATTAGAAAGCGTTTTGAACATGACGGTTATTTCTCGGCCGTTTTTCGCGATGTTCAGCTTTATTTTTTACATATTTCTCAGCGTTTTCATGAAAAACCAAGATGAAAGTTTTGAACTATGGGAATTCTTCTTTCAAAATCTTTTTTGTAAATTGAAATCGGACCATACCTGTCGCATTCAGGTCTGCTGGAAAATTGCAAAGTAAAATATTCAAATGGCCACAGATCAAAAACTATGCATCGGACAGTTCCTGCTCTTCGCACAAATAAAGTTTATATTGATAAATAATACTAACTGGAGGATCTACGCTACAACTCAAAAAATAACCGAGTTATGAACTTTTGAAAAAACCGCATTTTGGCCGGTTTTTTCCAATTCTCATTTTTTTTGTCTTTTTATTTTCTACAATAAGTCTATTGACACCATCACGATTACTCTGATAGTTTCAATTTTATAAGCAATAAACTAAAAAAACGCGATTTTTTGCATAAAATTGTTAATAACAAAGATATAAATAATAAAGTCGAGTGAAAAACATATCACTATATCACGTGGAACTATTTCACAAACAATGGCGGAGCTGGTTTTCTTCTAACACTTTTTACATGAAAAAATCTCTGTAGCTTGGCCTATTAGTGTACTTGCACGATGCACGATGCACGCTGATAGTCTGATTTAGATTCTAGGCGCCGACTGCCTAACTCCACGCGACAGGTAGGTGTGGGCATATTAATGAAAGCTGGCTGTCAGCGCCGACAAAGCTATCACCAAAATAGATTAGTGTAACCTGAAACTTACAAGAAAACAGGCAACAGTTCTATTGCTACTTAGTGGCAATGCTACAACTGATTCAAAACCAACGAGAAGTGGAAACCATCGAATTAATAAATTACTTGCCGACGAAACCGATTTTTCGAATATTTGAATGATTTTTCATTCGCTTATGATAGTATATAGGAAAATTAAGTTGCCTTAAGTACTTTAGATATCAAATCTTGGATATCCATTGTAAAAATAAAAAAACAAATAAAACACTGAAAGCAAAATGAAAAGAACCAGCGATAAAGGCCCTAACACGGCCGTGTCTCAGTGCGACACGCTGCGGATATGTGTGTTTCAACCAGTGCTGCCAACCCCAACTTAGTGAAAAACTACATATGTGCTTCGCAAAAACTGTAGAAAGCTGTAGCTTTTAATTTGAAAACAGTAATGTACAGTCTTTTCTTAATTTATGGTTTCAAACTTCATCTAGAGGTGGTAATCAATAGAACAAACATTCGAAATCAAACTTTTTATCAAATTATCAAATTATGATTTGAAAAATTATTGAAATTGAAACATATACAGCATTTATTATGATATGATACATGTTACAAGACTATACAATTACCTGCTATTTCGCTCTCAATCTGCAAATTTTCTTGATTTTCGATCTCATCATTTTTTTTGAGATCGTACATAATTTTATTGAACTTTTCGTAATCAATTTCGAAACAATTTTCAATTTCAGATCTCGTATGTAGAGTGCCTTTTATTGAGCTCGTAGAAAGTTTATTTCTTATTTTTGTTTTCAAACAAGCGCTCTACCTTAGCAGTGAGGCAGACACAGAAGTTCTTTGGTAACAGTTCGCGAAACCCTGTTTACTTCGTTATATTATCCGTGCATATACTTAGAATGATATAATAGTTCGTAGTAGATGACGGTAGCATTTAAAATTTAAAAAACTGTAGATTTGGTGGCCAAAACTGAAAACTGGGAACATTTTGAAAAAACTGTAAATCTACAGTTAAAACTGTAGAGTTGGCTACACTGGTTTCAACCTTAATAGTCTGCGAGTTAATTCATCGATACAACCAACAACGTATTGACTCTAACATCGTTTGACATCTAGGTTGACTACATATCCGGTAGGTAGATGACGTTGTGTTTAAATTTTATGAGCAACTATATTTCGCTTGCTCACGTGTGGAACAATCATCAAATCTATGTGTTAGCAAGAGACAGGTTGACCAAAAATATTGTGCACCAATTAGAGCTCAGTTAATTTCAAATTTTGTTCATTTAAAATAATGAAAATAATAGTTCGAAACCAATGTCATCTACTATACTATACTACTATCAAACTATAGTTAAAAATGAATTGAATACAATGTAAATTCAAAATGTGTATAATGGTTTGTGCTTAATTTCAATATTGCGATACTTTACCTTTCCAATTTTGGCGGAATATTTTATTCTCTATATATTATGATTTAAAATCAGCTGAACTATTTTCAGCTTCACTAGTAAATATAAATTTGATTGTCTCAAAAAAATGACTAAAAAATTTATTCAATCTATTTTTACTACGGAATGATAGCAACGTGTGGCAGAGTCAGCTAGTATATATATATATATATATATATATATATATATATATATATAATATATATATATATATATCATATAAATATATATATATATATATTATATATATATATATATATATATATATTGAAAATCTTCATGAAATAGAGAATTAAATACATACATAATGTTAAATTTTCAGGTTTCGAAATATTAGTACTAGTTTACTACTATATTACTATATTACTATAGTACTGTATTATTTATTTTCAAATACTTTTTTTTATTCATATTCTATAATACTTGAATATTTTCAAAGCATTAACTTTGAAATATTGTTTTTAATCAATGAACTCTAAGCCTTATTCAAAGTAAGCTGAAATTAGCTATTTCACTTATTAATCAAAGTGCTATTACTGTGCGACAACAATATTTTATGTTTTATTCTTTCAATTATAGTTTAGGATTTATTAATTTCTATGTTTTCTGAGCAATATATTCACTGCTCTGTAATAATAATGAAAGCATAATTAATACTGTATATCAAATTAGCTATTACGAAAATACCGTGTGTTGTTTCGTTTTTCAAGGCCAAAAAATGGTCAGGCTTGTCGAGTTTCCCGGAGTGAGGAGTTTTTGGCGTTCTAATGTTGATCATATAAATCGACTTTCATACTCCCTCTTTTTCATCTAAAATTCAGTATATATATATATATATATATATATATATATATATATATATATATATATATATATATATATATATTATATATATATATATATATATATATATATATATATATATATGTATATATGTATATATATTGTATATATATATATATATATATATATATATATATATATATATATATATATATATATATATATATATATATATATATATATATATATATATATAGATATATATGTATATATATATATATATATATATATATACCTATAGGCAGTGGCGCACCCAGGGGGGGAGCCATGGGGCTGCAGCCCCCCCCGAGATTTATTGTAGTAACAAAAGAATTGAGATTACTAAGATAATAATTGTGAAATGAGCTCATCTACTACTATAAAATGAGCCTACTGGTCACTATCGGTTAACCATAAGATCTATTATGATTTACCGGATACGGGATGTACGTTTTCTATTTAAATTTAAGGAGGCAAATTTTGATTCAGCCCCCCCCCCGAAACTCAATTCTGGGTACGCCCTGCCTATAGGTATATACAATACAAGGGAGGTGCTAGCATATCCCAGAAAAAATATTATTTAAAAAAGCTGATTAACTGACTGAAAGGAAAGCTCACACCCAAGCACACACACATATAATACAAAATACATTTCGACGTAGTATTTAATAATTAACTTGATTAACAAAACTAAATTTGATTTTACTACGTTTATTATCACAAAATATTTTGAAAAATATAACACTGCATCATCGGGCAGATTGAGTTAAGAACTGAATACAAAATAATTATAGATTTGCGCTTACGGGTGTATTTTTCAAAAATAAAACGGATTCAACGTTTTCAAATCATTGCCGTGAAAACCACCACCCATTTCCACAAATAGATAATTTTCAAATCATGCACAAATTACCGAAAGGAACCAAACTTACTTACTTAGAATCATTAGAAATTTTTAAACTCAATAATAATGCAAAAGATATCTTGCTGAACGACCAGATTGACTTGATATATTCTCCTATATTTAGTGTATTTAAACAATAATGACTTTTCTAAGAACATTGTATTGTACCAATTTGAAATTCACTCGATTAGCCCTTCTTGAAATATGTTCCTCTTGTCTATTTAGGTACCTGCAATAATCCTTTCCCACCCGTAAGCGCAAATCTATAATTATTTTGTATTCAGTTCTTAACTCAATCTGCCCGATGATGGTCTAGTGACCGAAATTGCAATCGCAGTGTTATATTTTTCAAAATATTTTGTGATAATAAACGTAGTAAAATCAAATTTAGTTTTGTTAATCATGTTAAATTATCACGTAGTAACGACGGATTCCATCAACTATTTAATAATTAACTTATTAAATTAAAGCATTTTTCTGAATCAAAACTTACTAAATTGAAAACAAATTCAATAAATATTAGTGACTTCTTTCGACCAGTTTTTCGAGTTAAGGCTTAATATTAGAAATAGACAAGCTCAGTTATGATTCTGTATTTAGCTAAGAACTATATTTTGTCTTCAAAGAAGCCACCGTAGAAAAATTAGTGAAGCTTAAAATTAAGGTCGTAGTGTAGGTTTCGAGTCGAAAACGCAGAGTACATTCTTATTTTATACATTTTATTGTGTGCGGAGGCCGCAATGAACATTATGTTTGA
Organism: Cynegetis impunctata; assembly: GCA_030704885.1. Classification (NCBI taxonomy): domain Eukaryota; kingdom Metazoa; phylum Arthropoda; class Insecta; order Coleoptera; family Coccinellidae; genus Cynegetis; species Cynegetis impunctata. Next base: position 52,353 of record JARQZK010000199.1, on the reverse strand, counting down.
AAATCGGGCAGCGAATCCTGAAAAGTTGAGAAACTCTGTGTTAACCGTATTTTATTTGGTACCCTAGATTTTGCAGGTTTGCTGATCATAGTGGCGCTGTATCGGTACGGCAGGCAGATGTTCAAAATCCACATCAGGTGGTTTTTTTTAAGTATCTTATATCACGAAACTGACGTATTCCGTAATAAGGTTATTCAGAGGTTTTAATTTCAAATTTTATATGAGGATTGTACTCACACTTCGCAACGCTGTTTTCAACAACGTAAAGGATCCGTCCGATCCTGATTTTAAATCAGCAGTCGTTTATTATAACTATACCATCAGGGCCGTAGCCAAGGGGGCGCCAGAGAAGGCTGAGCCCCGTCTGGAATTATTTAAGCCCCCTCTAGGAAAGATACCAGAATTATTACAAACCAAAAATGTTTATATCTGCGTTGAAACATAAAACTAGCCTAGTCGCAAACAAATCTACCTAATTGTAAAAATGCCTTAAAATTATTTATTCGCGGCATCTTTTAACCCGCAAAGCATGACTACGTTTTTATCCTAAAATAAAATAGCTACAAACTAGCAGCTACTAGCAGGGTTGACAGATTTTACAGAGCCATGTCGCACTTTAGATGCTGATTTGTCGCCCAAAAGCGCAACCGTGATTGCGACATGTTAACGGGAAAACATTGGTAACAAGTATTTTTGCATATAAAATTCACTTATTCTGGCAGTTATTTCATACGTGTTTGGCTGCTAATTTGTCGCTCACAATCGCAATCATGATTTTTTCGCAACAGCACGAAAAAATAGTGCACCCAGCATGTTGCCTACTCGTCCAAAAAACAATAATAGGTATTTTCGGTAAGGTTAAGTGGGGTAAGTGTGTTTTCGGGGTAAGTGTGTAAGCGCCAAATAATTCTTATTCCGATAACATACTGGTGTGGCCATCTATAAAACAGTATCTAAAGGTTCATAATAGGCCATTGTAAGCTACAGCCGAAGTTAAGATAATTGCTATATTGTCGGGAAAAGCTAATATTTCATAACCTCTCACCATACACAGTGCATGTAGTTGGTAGACGTTTACTCATCGTGTGACATCATAGTTCCAAGTGAGTTTTTTGAAGTTTTTTCACTACCAATATGGTAAGAAACAGTTCAATTTTAACCCACAGTCGTTATATTTATTTTAGATTGAGCGTTTATTATTATTTGGTACTAGTACACACTTGTCCCACTAAAATTCTACTCTGTGGAAGTGTGTATTAATTCAGCTGGACAAGTATGTACTAATAGTGAACATGAGAAAAGTTCACTATTTGAAGAGCTGCTTCTGGAAATGGGGAAACAACACAGAGGAAAAGGAGACAAGAAACCTAGAAGAAAAATCGCGGGTGGAGCTGAAATTATAACTGCTCCAGAGGTAATTAAACATTTACAGAAAAAACCAATTAAGAAGACAGTGAAAAAAAGTAAAGTCTCTAACGTAGTCAGTGAATCAGAAACATCATCAGATGAAGAGGAAGTTTGTGAAGACCAGAGTGACGATGATATTGACGAAGAATTTAGAGATCAGGAAGAATTGATCACATTTATGGATGAACTAAAGAAAGAAAATTCAGATGTAGATGTTAGTGATTGGAAATTGGTAGTATTCATGTTAATGTCAACAAAAAAAGAAGACGAAGAAGTAAAATTTAAGTTTTTAAGAAACGTTCATTCGTTAGATTCAACTGCTGCAATTTATTTCATCTGGGCTGATCCTGAGGAATGTGCTTTCATTGGAACTCAAAATATTATTATGGTTCTTCCAAAGCCAGTTGTTAGTAAAAGGGGTCTGTATCGATTTGGACTTTCTTTTACAGATTATAATGTTCATTAGTAATATAACTCGATTTATTCAAGTATTTTACTTTACCTTTAGGATATATTCATGTTTTTTCTTCACTTTTAGTTATTCAGTTAATGTCCATTACTTGTTAAAAACTTTGTAACTTGAAGAGTTTGTAGGTTAAAATATTTTTTTTTGCACCAGTCGAAGAATAAAATATCGCAGTTTTACACACTTGCCTCAGACTTCTACATTTCTTGATATGTGCATTGCATTTGGCTTGCATACACACTTTTCCCGTTTCACAGGAGAAGTGTGTACTATGGGCACAGAAATATATATAATATAGAAATGAATGCGAAAATGTGTCTATATCAAAGTTTTATTATGAGGACTTGTAGGCAATACCCATAACTATGTTATGCCAAAATTTGAGATCTGCAACTCTAGTGCTTTGTTTAAAAATATGGTGTATATACGAACTTTCCAAATATTGCTACACACTTACCCCACCTTACCTTACTTTTTACTTACATTACTATTACAATCAAATAAATCACGATTATGTTACAAATATCTTTATTTTTGTATAAACTGTTCACAAAACATCATTAAAAAATCATCATCTTTGTCTGTGGTTGAAGTTGTGGATTGGTTCTGCTACTGATACATATCAGAATTAAATTTTGTATTGCTAGGCTCAAATTATTTACAGCAAATTTCATTTATTGAAAAGTGAGATCCGAAAGACACAACTGAATTTTACATTTTTAGTATCATTTTGTTTCTAATTTTACATTTAACAATATTCATCAATGAAAATATCCTCTCCACGAATGCAACGGATGACGGTAAGCTTAGAAGAGTAAATGCAAATAGAGCAAAATCTTCAAACATGAAATGGTAGGCTGCATTTTTCAAATGTATAACCTTCCCACAAAAAATAAAAGGGTTATCAGGGTCTGATTCACCAGACATCTCTTTTCAATCGACATTTAACAAGTTTCTATACTGTATCTCTATCTCAGATATTCTATAGTAAGTGGCAGATCAGAAAATGTTGGTCTTTGAACTGGATTTAAAATTATAGCAGGACTAAAACATTTAAATGCGAGAGCATGCATTTGATTCATTCAACTAAAAGTACTTCAATGAAATCCACACATTTTTCTTTAATTTCTTCAACCTCTTCAGATAAAATATTATTAGCCGTTAATTCATTCTCAAACTCAGAATATTATATTTTACGTAAGTGAAAACACAACTAGAAACGATTAAGCGCAAACAAGTGACGAAGCAAGAGAAAGAACATTAACTATTTATATGCTTTTTGTTTTATTTATTCAGTGTTTTCTATGAGAGATTTTTCATTTATTATTTTTTATTAGAACACATTTTTTATTTTTCCAAAATGGTTTTCAATAAATATTCGTTTTCCAATATACTTTTCTAGGTAAAAAGACAGAAAAGGCTGTATATCCCTGTCTTTTTTTCACGTAGTCATATTTATTTTAGTACTTTGTAAAAAACAAGCCTCAGATTTGTCTAGCACCCTCTAGAAAGCAGTGGTGGCTACGGCCCTGTAGAGAATGATATTCTTTTTCTATAGGACAAACCTCAAAATAGTTGTCCTTCAGGATAACTTCACACAAATGGACTGCCCTAACAATAATAAAAACAATATATGTGTTATTTGATTGATTTCGCTAGTGCTAGTATAGTGTTTTCAGATGGGAAATTTCATAAGCGCCTCTCTTTGCAGATGATAGCTATTCATTTGGCATCCAATTCCATTAATAGAAAAGCAGACACCAATCACCCCAATAATATATACTCATATCGTTTGATATGATGATATAAAAAAAATAATACCTACACACAATATGAATGTTGGAAATAATGGCGTCACTGGTTTAACATAGTTGTAGATGGATGTAAGTATGACCTGTATGCTGAAATTTGATAGTGTGACGTTGTTTAGTGATATGAACTATAGGCAGTGGCGGATTTACCAGCAGGCTGAGTAGGCTGTAGTAGCCTAGGGCCGCAGATTTTTGGGGCGGCAAAATTGGGGTTGAAATTTTTAAAAATTCTGTAAAACAGTAAACCCTGCAGGCTGTCCCTGTAACTTCCCGGTAATTTTGAGCTGAAAGAGCTTGCAAATCTACCTGGCAGTTAATTTTTGAGCTCGAGAATGTGAATTTTAATACTTTTTTTTAGATCTGTGCGGGTGAGAGAAGCTTCTCTTGCTTAAAACGGATGAAAAATTATCTAAGATCTACGTTAAGCCAGAAAAGCTGAACGCTTTAGCCTTTTTCTGCATAGTCAAAAACTAAATGAACAAGATTTCATACGACGATATAATTGATGACTTTGTGAATAAAAATCGCGCAAAAAGGTATTGTAAAACTTTCATCACTCAATTAATCATCAACCGGATTGTTACCAGATAAATGAATACCTACTTATATTGATTTTAAACTGTAAGTAAACACAATGAAAATGATTTATTTAGGTTTATTGAATGTAAGTACATTGTGAAGTAGTATTAACGTATGTATACCTTACCCCGCCTCATTAGATATACTGGTGAATTAGTTTTTATTATCTCGGAAATATGCCCAAAAGAAATCTTTCTTTTGCAATTTTACCTGAATCGATGGGCTGTAAAAATGATTTAGGAACTGACACATCGATCCTCTAGTTCACAATCATTTTCAGTTACAGGGAAATTGTGATCTAATTAGGACGATAGTGCACAAATCATAAAGGTACATTTCCATTGACAAAAAAACTGTAATTAATATGATTGTGAACTAGGGTATCGAATTGTTGAAGTCGGTAGGGGCGGCAAAATTTGAATTGCCTACTAGCGGAAAATATCTAAATCCGCCACTGACTACTCATAACTTTTATTATTTGAGATTTTGGACTTTATATAATTGGATAATTATATCTTTATTTTTCAGTTTTGGAGAGAGGTTTTCTAGATATATGTTTTAATATGGTGCTGCCGTTTCGTTGATGTACTTATGCTACTACCGTTGTCTCCTTGTTCCTATAATTTCTGAGGAAATTTATGATATTAATTAACAAAAGTACAAATGTAGGTACAGTGAATAGGAAATTTATTTTTTGCCCTGACTGCTAACCCAAGTTTATGAAAATTTATATATATATATATATATATATATATATATATATATATATATATATATATATATATATATATATATATATATATATATATATATATGAATATAAATATATATATATATATATATATATATATATATATATATATATATATATATATATATATATATATATATATATATATATATATATATAAATATATATATATATATATATATATATATATATATATATATATATATATATATATATACCTATTCAAATAGATGTACTAAGGAATCAAACCAAAGTAGCCCCCTAATTTGGGACAGCATTCTGAAATTTTTCCTTTAGCATTGCCATCTGCAGAATATAGCTAGAACTTGCTATCAATAGACTTTAAGTAATGTAAATACCTACATAATTCCATTTCAAGCACTTGTCGATACGTACTGTCAGATATTTGTATCTTCTTAGTTTTCAGTTTTTGTGGCGGTGACTGAAATCTTATACAAAAAAATAATCGTAAGTAGTTTACGGGGTATCGAACTTTCATCATCTCTATTGGTAAATAGAAATATTCCATCCGTTCAACCCAAATAAAAAATTAGTAGGGAAGAACTGGCCAAGTAATTTGAATAGTCTTCTTTTGAAAAAGAACTTGTCAATGTAATATAAGATAATTTATTTGAAAACAAAATTCAATCATTTTACATATCCACTGTATCTAGAGGATTAGCAAAAGGTACTTTGGGACATGGAAAATTGATATGAAACATATACCTACCTATCAAAATCTCATACATTTCCATACGATTTGAATAAGAATGTTTGTAATAGGCTGAAGCGCTGACAGTGGCGAATTCATCAAACACTATGTCGAAGTAGAACTTCCAGAGAATTATTCCTGTAAAGAAATCTTCAGAAAGTTTCTGCTGAAGCTACAACGGATGGTCCAGAGATGGCGCCGTAACCATTGAACAGAAAACGTTACGCTAGTATCGATCAAGCCACACCTTGAGTAGGAAAACTGTAAGTTACAATATTCTCTTTCGGTAGATTTTCAACCGTCACAGGCATCGGATAGATGGACCCATCTGTAAAAATAGTGGAGATTTAATAAAGTTTTAAAATTTCTATGGCCTTGATGTTGCAACTATATCAATTTCAAGCATTTATATTCAAATAACAGTACAATATTGAATATTATTCAACCTTCATATTATTGAACCATGAATATTTTAATTTTCGGGATACCTGGATGTAGTTTGAATAATTAGAGGATGTTTGCTTCAAAATATTGAATCAATGTATCACAAAAATTACTTTGAATATATATATATATATATATATATATATATATATATATATATATATATATATATATATATATATTTATATATATTTATATATATATATATATATATACATATATATATATATATATATATATATATATATATATATATATATATATATATATATATATATATATATATATATATATATAGATATATTTATATATATATATATATATATCAGTGGCGGCTCGTGAGGTTTTGGTTTAAGGAGGCTACAAGATGTGTTAAAAAATACACCATAGGCGGAAATCTTTAGGATTTCAAGGTCAACTGCCTTATAAATTAAAGAGAATCAAAGTAAAACAAGCACCCTAAGCTATTAATTTGTTTGGAAAAAATTTTTTTCACTTTCGAGTGTCTGTCTTGAGACCTACAACTCCTATTTACAATATTCACAAAAACTCTTCTCAGCCAATTGATCAATTCATTTATTCATCAAATTTTTTTTTTCTATTACAAAATAGGTACCTACCTACCTACTTAACGAATTTGTTACTTATTCGAGGAATTAATCAATTATTGCCCAGCAAGAACTAACGGGGAGGTGAGAGTTTTTTCTTGCCAAAAATAAAATTTGACCCTCCCAAAAATAGATTAAAATAAAATTCTTGTCATAAAAGTAAAACAAAATAAAAATGAAATAACAACAAAATAAAATAATAAAATATACATATTATTTGGACCTAAAAAAAAATTTTCAATAAATTCTTTGGCATAGACATCTATTTTTATAATTCCTGCATAGATGCCAATGCCAAGGCAGGAGCCTTGAATAAAAAATAATGTTTACATGAAATCAAACAAAAAATAAATTTTTTTAAGATTTTTACAAGGAACAACGAATTATTTGGTATAATACTAAGTAATAAAGTACCTAGTACCACAAACAAAACCTGTGAAAAATAAAATGTACAAAATATGTGTGGGACAGCTGGTGAGAGCAAATAAAGAGTTATTATATATTTTTGAAGATTAGCGGGATTCTGCGATCTTTAACGTTAGCAAAATGATCTATAATATCCTCATAAAATTGTT
>JARQZK010000199.1:17500-40000 GCA_030704885.1 Cynegetis impunctata | reverse complement strand
TTGTAATATCTGTATGAGATGGTTTATGAAAAATTGAAAATTCGTGTTTGTTGCTTTTTCTGCGTAATAGTTTAAATCTAAGTAATTAATAGAATTATCATTTCAGTTTTCTAGAGAAAAATTTTAATACGAGGTGTATGGAATTAATATATAGTAATGAAATTATCCAATTGTCTATCTGTACCAGTGTAGCAAACAATGACGTCATCAACGTATCTATACCAATAAAGAAAGTATTTACTGCTGAAGTGGTTCATAATAGTTTTCTCTAAATTATCCATAAAGATTTCTGATAACAGAGGGCTTAACGGATTTCCCATAATCAAACCTTCCTCATTACTATAACACACGTTGTTGAAACTGAAATAATTTTGTTCTAAACAAATTTCCAGTAAATGAGTAATATCTGACTGTATAAGTGGATGAACATTATTAGAAATAAGAAAATTTTTGATTAAATTTACAGTTTCAGTAGGCGGAGTGCTAGGAAACAGATTGTTCACATCTAAAGAAAATAATTTTGAATTGTGAGGTAATACAATATTTTGAATGTTAATTTCATTACTTATATTAATTCCATACACCCTCGTATTAAATTTTCTCTAGAAACTGAAATGAATAATTCTATTAATTACTTAGATTTAACTATTACCAGAAAAAGCAACAAACACGAATTTTCAATTTTTCATAAACCATCTCATACAGATATTACAATTCATAACACATCACTACACCCTTTTTCACATAAATTAGCGGCTTATCATAGTATGATTCATTGACTTTTCAAAATTCCGTTGTCCGAAGCTAATTTTCGGAAGGAATTGCATATAATTAAACAAATGGCAGTAAATAATGGTTATTCACCTAATATGATTGACAGCCTCATTCAGAGGAAAAAATACAAAATGGAAATTTCAGAAATTTACCCACTTATATCCGAAAAAAGTAGAGTATTTAGCAGTTCAACATACTTGGGCAAAACTTCCGAAAACCTGAAATTGTTTTTTCAAAAACAAAATTCAAAATTTCATATAAAACCAATAATAGCATTGGAAAATTGATTAAAAACAACAAATCAAAAATTCATAGAGATGAACATACTGGTGTTTATAAACTCGACTGTAACGATTGTGAAAAATTCTATACAGGACGTACAAGTAGAAATTTCAAAACTCCAATACACGAACACCAACGTAGCTATATTAAGCAGAAAACTGATTCTAATTATGCGTGTCATCTTATTCAAGAAAACCATACCTTTAATCACAATTCATAATATATTACAATTTGAAAATAGTCTCCATAAAAACCAACTGTTGGGAATCCCTATACATAAATAAATATAAAAATTCCGGAAATTTAGTTAACGACCAGATTGAAGTAAACCCTTCTCCTCTCCTTAATTTGTTCAATGTAGGTACCTACTAATAGCTCAGAATGAATTGCTTATTGTTATTTAGTTTCTCTAAGTACCCCTCTGTTATGTTCAATTTTCGTATAAATAGATTGTTTTGTAATACCATAGTTTAGTAGAGATGAAGTCAATGTTATGACGGAACGCGTTTACTCAATAGATTTTTATTTTAACCTGTGAAAAGTTAGTTTTTTATTTCTTTATAAAGTTAGATATATATATATATATATATATATATATATATATATATTCATTCGAATTGTTGTTGTCTGTGAACTATTTCTAATCTCTTGATAATTATTAGCAATAACAGGCTTGTTTAATCTCAAAAAACTCGATTTTATTAAAAAGTTGACGTTTCGCCACGACATTCGTGGCTTTATCAAAAGTTTCGATAAAGCCACGAATGTCGTGGCGAAACGTCAACTTTTTAATAAAATCGAGTTTTTTGAGATTCAACAAGCCTGTTATTGCTAGTAATTATCAAGAGATTATATATATATATATATATATATATATATATATATATATATATATATATATATATATATATATATATATATATATATATATATATATATATATATATATATATATATATATATATATATATATATATATATATATATATAAAGCAACAACTTTTTTTGGGGTATTGTTATGGAGTCATTTGCTACCTTTACTCTCTGGACCCTCGTAAGACTAACGGTTAAGGAGATATAATTTTTTATATTTTTTCTCAAATTTCCCCAAAATTCGCTTTTCAACCCTCATAAGTTTTTATTAAAACCTGTAAAAGCCCAGTTTGTTTAACTGAATATTCTGTAATATGTGCTTGTTCAAATAGTTGATAGTTTTCATTACAAGGCGCATACGAGGATTTTTGTTCCATTCGTTCGAATAAACGATATTAAAATTACATTCTGTTCGAGCGAAAGAGAAATATTTCTGCTTCAACAATTATAGCTACCGTAACGGCTGAAGTCAGAAAGAGGTGCCAGACGTGCATTATTAGGAACAAGGAATAACAATTCGAACAAAATTTATTACTAGGGAACAGTTATATATTAAATTATTGTTAGTAGTTTAACTTTTGTTCAAATAAACGATCATGAAATCAAAATTGTTTTCCTCACTAAGTCCGAATGTTTTCCGTCTTTCTGGAGGAAGGACCAAAAATAGACCGTAAGTGGCTTATTTTAAATGGGACACCCTATATTTCATTGAATTTTTGAATTTTACTTAAGATTCTAGGCAGATTTTATGCATCATGTCCTATATCTAAGTCTAAGCGGTTTTGACATATTCAAATTTTTATATCAAAAATGACGATTGCAAGCCCTAATAAAATTACCAATTGTTTTTATAAGGATGGCCTTATTACTTACTTTGGTGTGGATTCCTTGTTGAAAATGACTTGCTTTAATAGATTTTGTATAATATTTGGATAACTAATCATACTGTTCAATAAACAAGATCTAAGATGAGATTGAGAAAACTGACAAAAATCAATTTTTTCAAATAGAAACCCCCTATTTTTCTAATTTTGTAGTATTAAGCATCAAAAATTAAGATAATTTTGTGAAAGGTTATCTATACCAAAAATTTTCAGTTTTCGAAATATTGCCAATTTAGTATTTTTATATGGCGATTTTGCATTGAATCATTTAACAAGTAGATATAGGATAGCCACGATCGTATTTGACATTTCAAATCATTGAAATGGCACCCCGGTTAAATTATACAGAGGAAGATCATTTAAACTTATTTATTAATTATGGACAATGTGATAAAGTTATTTCAAGAACATGTGATACATTTGTGACACGATATCCTCAAAAACAGAAACAATCACCAAATACTATAGGACGAATTATAGAAAACTTGAAGAACGTTGGACCCGCAAAGCAAAAATGTACAGAAATTGTTATTAACAATGAAAATATTGATATCGTAAACGGGAAATAGAAAAGTGAAAAATATTATTTTAGTGAATGTTCGAATTGGCGTCTTCTAGACATTTTGCGCATCTAAGCCGCAATTATTCATGGGTGGCTCTTCTTATTGGCTGGTGGTCGAGTTCTTCAAATGCTGTACTTACTCGCCTCATGCGGTATTCCATGGTGGTCACTGCTGAGTTATACACGTTATTATTCACTGTTCCCCATGAATAAAAATCGAGTACTGATAGGTCTGGGGAGCAAGGTGACCAAAAATTTGGTCCATTGTTGGCTATCCATTGATCATGAAATAATTTTTCCAGATAATTATTGACTAAATGGGCATTATGTGCTGCCCCTCATAATGTTGATAAAAAAGGTTTCGAAGATCAGCCAGTGGCAAGTTGTCTAAATAGTCAACTTCAAAATTCATGTGTTTGTGTTTTTGAGGATATGGTGTCACAAATGTATCACATGTTCTTGAAATGACTTTATCACATTGTCCATAAATAATGAATGAGTTTGAATAATCTTTATTTGTATAATCAAACTGGGGTGCCATTATGATGATTTAAAATGACAAATACGATCGTGACTATCCTAGATCAAATTGTTCATTGTTGATTAACTGTGAAATCGCTGAAAATTTAGGTATATAATTATAACCTCAAACAAAGTTACCATAATTTTTGATGCTAAATACTACAAAATGAGAAAAAAGCGGGGGTTACCATTTGAAAAAAATTTTATCAGTTTTCTCAATCTAATTTTAGGTATATCTTGTTTTATGAACACCCTGCATGATTAGTTATCCAAATATTACACAAAATCTATCGAAGTAAGTCCTTCTCAACAAATATCAGAACATTATTAATTCAGAAAGTAAAACACTTAAATTATAGAACTCTAGATTTAAAACGAAAGTATTCTTTCGATAAAAATTCAATCTCTTTCACATCCGAGCAACACTGGCTGATTAATCGCAATTCTTACTGACTTACTTACTTATATGCAGATACATGTAAAATATGAATTCAAGATTCCTAAGTTAAAATTGAAATTAACCAAAGTACAGGTACTCATGCTTGTGTGGAATATGATCTAATCCTTAGGCATAAACCTATCTATTGTATAGGTATGGTTCTTTTTGCATCAACAAATCAATTTTTCCTAATGTTTTACATCCACAACAACTTTGTTTTGTCTTCATTTGAAATAGATATTTTTTTGTGAACCAGTTGCTAATGATATAAAGCAAGGTGTCTCTCTTTTTTAATTAAATCTGGATACAATTGGCTGCCGACCAATAAGTTAATATCGTCGGCATAATTCACAGTACTGTGTTTATAACATGTTAAGTTTTCATGTAGATCATTAATATAAAAGACACACAAAATGGATCCAAGAACACTTCCTTGAGGCAAGCCTATATGACTTTCCAAAATATCTGATTTACATCTTATATTTTGAGAGATAGGTGTGATTTACACCATTGCAACGTCACACCTCTTATCCACACACCTCTGGTCCAAAAATAACACAGTGTAAGCATTCCAAATGAATTGAGTGAACTTAAATATTGCAGCTTCCACACTTCTTCCTGTAAGGTATTCATGCAGGTGTTTCGCAAAAAAACTACTTGTGTTCATAAAGTTAACAAGTCTGGCCACCATAGCACACTAAAAATTTTGGAAAAAAAATCGAAGAAAGGCCCAATAGTTTATAATTGTCCACGTAATTATATGGTCACCTATAGAGCATTATAACTAGTGTCATTCACGCCGTTCTGGAAAAAAAGGTAGAGTTATTGTTTAATATGGACGTCAGAGGATCTTTTATATATTGAATGATCTGCATGATAATTTATAGAGGAATTTCGTCATGTCCACTACTATTCGCGTTCTTTATTTTATGTGCTTTGTCAATAATGACCTTCGAGGTTACAGGTAGAACGAACATATATTTGATATTACTATCGATATAGCCTATGAATGGAAAATTATCTAGTAGAGAGGTTACTAAGAATTTACTAAATGTATTCGCTATTTATGTGGGAACGCCTTCCATTTGAGAGCTACTAGTTCTTTTTTAGTGCCAGTTGATTTATTAATGATGTTTCACATACATTTGGACCTATTCTCACATTTTGAAAGTCTTTCCTTTTTCCAAAACTCCATTCTAGTGTTCCTTATAGTCATTGTATTCATTTTGAACTACACCAACTGTAAACTGTAGATAAAAAAGAAGTATGCTTCTCAAAGGATGCATTCATTAAATTTACTCACGAAATTTTTCCATTGTTTGGTAACTTGCACAGGTTCATACATCTTCCCAAGTTTCTAATTCAAGTCTTGTATGTATTTATATAGATTTGCTCACTGCTCGTTTTTTTATTGAAAATAAAAGCAACTTTGGCTATATACTCTATGGTTTCCTCTTATACTTTTCGTTCATCTATCTATGAAATCACACATTATTCGAGTTTCATAGCATTTATGTTTATAACTCAGAACAGTTTAGTTTCAGTACATAGTGTGCTGTAGATTTTATTGAGTATGTAAATGTCTATCAAAACATTCAATCAATTTATTGACAGTTGACGAAGAACGGTCTAAATCGTTTGTAGTGTTTTAGCGATCCCATGAATCTCATAGAATCTTCTGAACCGCTTCCGAACGAAGATGAACAATCTTGTGCAATTGACGAAAAACTGAGGAAAATAACAGCCAAAATAATAAATATGCGGACAAAACTGGACAGGGTCAATTTAAGATACTCGTACGTGAGAAGTGAGTTATCTAATCAGTACGAGTATATAACAAAACTGACTCGAATCAAGAATGAATTGAAGGAACAAGAAGATGCCCTAAAAAGACAAGTCGTCGAAGTTGCAAAGAAAATTCTTAGGCAGAGATGTGAGCCAAGGCAGGTGACAGAATACAATTTTATTGGAGATTATGGCAGCCTCCCAGAAGAATATTCCAGAGGATTAGCTGTTTCCGAAAACGTTAATCTGCAGAAGTACCATAAAGAAAAGTTGAATAGAATTGTGCAATTAAAGGACGAAATACAAGACATGAGCGCATATGAAAAATTCGATGCTGCGAAGCTCAATGAATTTCGTAAAATTAGAGATACCATTCTTCAATTATCATCAGGGGAACTTGAATACTGATATTCATTTTGATAGATATTAAATTATTTTGTATCACCATTACATGTGAGCTGACATTATTGAATATAGTTTTTTTCATTGTGATGTTATATTTTCATACTACTCACCTATCCATTGTATTTTTTTGCATTTAAAATGAAATTGAGAAAGTTACAAAATTGTTGTATGTTCAACAAATGAGCTTACACCTTGGCTTCATTTATTTAAATCAAAGGAACATTATAGATAAAATAATGGTAGGGTAGGCCGTGTACAAATGTAAAAATTTTCATTGGATCGCTCACAGCACTGTCACAATAGCCATAAAGAACGGTTGATGCATTTGAGATGAAAGCCTGGATATTTGTCCTTGTCACTTGTTGTGACACATTGAGACGCATAGGTGAAGCAGTTTGGTAGCAACTAGTCAATTCGCGAGAATCAATGTCACTAGGTGGCGCTCTGTGACGCTAGATTGTCATCACCTTTTGTCAAAACTGGGGGAAAACAAACCTAATCCCATAAGCTTGTGTACTCATAAATTGTTAAATTTCTCGATATTTGTTTATATTCTATTGAAATCGTTAATAATGCCTGTTGTAGAAATTCTTTTGGCAGATATTTTGCTCTACTTAGATGGAAAAAGCCGTCCATTAGTGGAAGGAGAGGCAGCTTTCCGGGCTAATCATGTGATTTTGTGTGAGGCAGAAGATTTCAACAAGAGACACATTTTTGCATTTTTCCTACAAACTTCGGTGTTGAAATCTTCCCCACATGAAGTGAAATTGAAGTTGGGTTCCATAGGCACTCCTGTTGAACAGCGGATTTGCATTTGTTCATGCAAAGCAGGACAATCTGGGTATTATAAACATGTTGTAGCTGTTCTCTTATATGTCAATTGGTGAGTATCAATAGTAAATGTGTGGAACTATGGTGAATAATGCCTGTTTTTTTTGTAGTAATCATGAACTAGACGCTCTAAGTTGTACGGATGTGAAGCAAGTGTGGGGTAAAGAAAAAAGGAAAGTTGACATGCTTTATTCTGCAGAAAGAGCTGTGGACTATTGGAACATCCAGAAAAAAACTCGTAAGGAGTATAAATCGAGCACAGAAGTGAATAAAACAAATTTGGAAATGTTATTGAGGTGTAATGAATCTCATCGTGAAAATGATTGTTTGAGTAATTGGTGCTTTTATCTTTATTTACAAGCAAACCATCATCCACAATTTCAGTTTTTTGCAGTAATGCAGCTTCAACAAGGGTACAAAGGTTGTATTTGTTTCATGATTTTATGGCAAATATCGAGCCTATGCAACTGATGCTTATTAAGCCACTTATGACACTGCAAAGTCTAGCTATTAAAAATTTATACTCATTGACAGTTAGATTCTCGACAGATTTATTATATATAAGGTGTAATATTAAATCACTATAAAACATGTATAGAATACAAATATGCACATTTATTAATCAATCTCCCAACAAAACAAAACATACTTCAACAATGTTTGAAAAAAGAAATCGAATACATAGTCATATGACTCGTAATCACAATAATGTTAACCTTATCCATTCAAATAACAGATTTGGATTAAACTCAATTTTTCATAAAGGTACATCAATATATAATATCCTACCAGATAGGTTAAAAAATCTTAAGTGTAAAAACTTTAAACAAGAAATTAAAAAACACTTTATTTGATATTATTCTTGTTGAAACATACTTTTCTCACTTATATATCTTATTATAAACATGTAATATTTAGATATTAGATAAGGTTTATTATAATTAAAACTTAACTTAGTTATAGGATAAACTACATGACAATGTAACCATTTGTTTAGTTCAATGAAGAAAACATTTAACAAAAAATATTTTTTGTCAATAAAAGAATTTTATTAGTAATTCTATTGGTTTATTTTCAAGGTATGAAAGTTATTGAAAATCGAACAGTAAGTCACAAAGTTGTGTCTTCATATAACAGCTTGGTTTATTTAATTTGTTTGAAATTTCATCATTGGTTTTACATTTACATCTTTATTTGAAATAGGAAGCCTAATATACAATATACATAAATGAGTAAAATAACACAAGCACAATAAAATATTTATACAAAAATAGTAAAATAACAATTTCAAAATAACATGCAGATAAATAAATTATACAATTATTACATCACAACAGTATTACAGTATATATTTGTTTTAGTTACTATGTTTATTACAGTACCTAATTATTTTCCTTATCTTCATTTATTTACTTACAAATTATTTTAGTGTTGTTTTAAAACTTTCCAAATTGGATAATTTGTTTAACACCTCAAGTAGTTCATTGAATTTGTGGGAACATTTAAGAAATATAAGTACATGATTTGAATTGGTATCATGTAATACAAAGGACCTGTAAATAAATAGTAAAATTGGTCACTGGACAGAATGGGAGGAGACAAGTTAACTAAAGCTGTTGTCACAATCATAACATCATCCATATGTGGAATCAAATACCATTCAATTTTAGAAGAAACTATTTTCCATAGTTTGAGTCTCTGAATGGCCCTTTCCACATGAATTCGAGCTCTAGCGATTTCGGCAGTAAGATCTGCTTGCTCCTTGGATAGTTGTTTCTTCTTCCCCAGAAACGGGGGACGAATGAGTTTCAAATAATGATCTTCACATTCTTTCTCAATCATGAAACCCTTATCTACCATAACTCCATCATGAGGATCCAATTTGGAAATAAAATTCTCATTATTGAAGATTCCTTTGTCACTTGCTCTCCCTCCATAAGCAGGACTGACATAGATATCATGCCTGATGGGGTGACTCATATCAAGAATTTCAGAGTCACGTACCTTTATACTGGGAATAACTTTTGATCCTGGTTCTCAGGCATTTGCTCTTTTGTACTGGCACTTCTGAACAATCTAACACAACTCTAGTATTTAGAAATTTTCGGAAACAAACTGGCATATTTGCTAACACTTCCTCTTTACTAGGCCATTTTATTACTGGTTTCAAAACTGTTGCTAGCAGGGATAAAGTTGAATAGAAATATCTAGTACATGTTGACACAGTTAAATTAAATAAAATTGCCAAACATCGAAAAGATTGGTTGCTTTTTATCTTAATAAGAACAAGTATTACCCTCATTCGAAGATTATATGGAATTTCTTGTGAATTAATATCCAGAATAATTTTACTACACTCTACAAGAGTCTTTATAGTATTTAAATCAACCCCAGTGAAACACCTCATTTTATAGTCCAAATCTAATCCATCTCTTAAATGATATATGGGAAAAGTTGTTTGTATCCCTTCATTAATCACAGCATCTAGTGTATTGACAATTGGTTCTTTGTAGCTATAAAGATTTCTTGATTCTAGTACTGGCTGTAATACAGGAAGATGATAATCGTGATCCAACATTGAAGAATTGTCTGGAATATCCACTGAAGCAAACTCGTTTTCCATAACATTCTCTTCAAACCTTTCCTGTGGTACTGGAAGATGATAATCATGATCCATCACTGGATTGCCTGGAATATTCACAGAAGCAAACTCACTTTCAATAACATCCTCTCCAATACTTTCATCATTTTCATTACATTCAGCTCGTAACCTTAAAAATTCAATGATGTTTATAAAATAGTTATAAGATGTATGCCTGTGATTGAATTACCATGTTCTTCTGGATCGCCTTATCTTAGGAACAGTTTGGAATTTCAATTTGGGTATTTTTTGAGATGGAATAACATCTTGTCTGAGTCTTTTCAGTTTTTTTTCTCTAGTGCCTATAACAAAAGTAGGGTCAGTTTTTACAATTATACATAATAATTTAACAATATACCTGGTGTAAAATCGTCATTAATGAAGTGTTACTGCAAACACACATGTATTTTGTAACTGGCTTGCCAATTTTCAAAACTTCTTTCCATTGTTTGGCTAGCTTTGGATCTTTTGGAAAAAGATGCATGGGCACACTATATGAAATATAATTATTCCACTGAGGCACTGAGCAGTATTTTTTTGATTTGCTCGTCATTATAAGTTTGATCTATTTTCTCCCGTTCACTGAACTAATTAAAAATGTAAAAAATCCAAATTGAACCAACTTAGACAATCATGTTATCTTATGGAGAATAGTTTGTTTTCCCCCAGTTTGAAGTTCGAATTATGTAACCTAGATGTCGCCCACTTCGTGGGTTTCGCGAATAGACCTTTTCATCACTTATAATTTTTGTGCGCATGCGTCAGTATCCGCCATCTTTTTCGTACTGTTTTATGTAAAAAAGCATGGTTAAATACCATTGTAATGATTAAAATCAACAAATGTGAAATAAATAGTATCCGTTAACAAAAACTAACCACAAAATGAAACAATAGGTATCTTAATTTAAAAATACATGCTGTAAGTCCACTACAATTATCTTATTTGTACGGAAACGAATAAAAAACGGTGTTGTTATGGAGTATGTATATGTAAGAGTGGCATCGATATAAGTAATTTAAAGCCAATACATGTGCTAATAAGATATAATCCTAGTTAATTGGGAGTTATTTACTTAATACCTAATATTTAACTTCATTTTACTCAGATACTACGATTGGATTGACATATAACCTCGCAATAATCTAGTATTATTTTGCTTTTTTGCGAACACCCATGATACTACATCCACTTTTTTGATTGTTCACAGTTACATGCTTCATTTTAATTGTGAACAAATACAGCACCGTCAATAATTTGTTCCAATAATCAATTTATTGTGGAGAAAATATTGCTTTCCAATGCATTTGGTACAAAACAGTACGAAACTTTTAAACTACCGCACTTTCAACATGGCTGCTGCGCTTGCGCATGTCAGATGATGAAAAGGTCTATTTATTAAGTATCTAGAGACTGTTACAATCAACTCCATATCGTTATTACTATGGTACTTGTAAAATTCAAAAATAATACACATTTCAAGCATTCAAATTAGTTTTATTGATAAAAAAGACAATAAAATGTATCTTGACTACTATCACAATATTAAGTAAGCTACAGTCATAGGCGCCGACTCCATGGGGCTTGGGGGTGCCCGAGCCCCCTCAATAAAATTTTTGGGGGGGCGGAGCCCCCCCCCAATGATTTAAGAAAATTATTAGTTATATTATGCTTTGTAAAATTGCAAAATGATGTTGGTATTTTTCATTTTCCTTTTCTCCAGAGGACAAAACAATGGAGGATTACAAATGTGCAGGCACCCTTGGGTCAATGTAACAATTCAAGACTTATTTCTTTTTACGTGTTCATTGCCATGCAATGAACCCAGTAGAGGATGTAAATGAAAAAATTCAATGCCCGCATCTACATATTTCTGATCTGAAAAAAATATATGAGGGATTGATTTGTATGCGCAATGGAAGGCGTAATAGTTTTGCACACTTTCGGAATTGTGTTTGAAAGAAAAACCTTCACAAGATGGTGATCCTTTGCTTCCTCGGAACGGAGTATAATACCAAAGAATAATGAAAACATCGAAGCCTGCTCTCCGCACACTTTCAAAACCCCGAAGGAATACTACAAACCTCTTTACATTGAAGTTTTTGGAAAGGTGAAATCTTGCATTACTGAGCGGTTTGCATCAACTGGACTCACACAGGGCATTGAAATTGACCAAGAGTACTTGCTATTAGTAATCAGAGCTGAAACAAAGTTTGAAAAATCAACTGAGTTTTCAAAAACGACCTAGACATTGAGAGACTGCGCTTACACTTGAATATGTTAGCCGATATCGCTAATAAAAAACAAAAACAAAAACATGCGCGATGTAACATTCCACAAGAGTCTGCAGTTGGAGAAATTTTATGTGAATTAGTGAAGTGCGTTAAGCTTCTCCAAGTAGTTCCAATCACGACAGCAACAGCAGAACGATGATTTAGGATCCTTAGACGTCTGAAGTCATATCTCCCATCAACAATGGAACAGAAGCGATTGAACAACTTGGCTGTTGTTCATGCCCACCGAGATGTTTTGGATGAATTGGATATCCGACTAGTCATCAACGACTTAATATTCAGTAATGTAGTCAGACGTTCGACATTTGCACCTTTCTAAACACACTCTAGCCCTAGTATTGGTATTTAGAGCAATATAAAAAATCTTTATGAAAGAGAGAATTAAATACATAAATACATAATGTCAAATTTTCATTTTGAGAATATGAGTACTAGTACTAGTTTAGTACTGTATTACTATATTACTGTATTAGTTATTTTCTGATACTTAAATATGTTTATATTTATTATATTATAATACTTAAATATTTTCAAAGCAATAACTTTGAGATATTGTTTTCATTAAATGAACCCTCAGCCTTATTCCAAGTGAACTGAAATTAGCTATTTCACTTATTAAATCAAAGTGCTATTACTGTGTGTCAGCAACGTGCTCCATCGATGAAATGTGGATTGCGAACGAAAATGCCATAGACGTAGCCCGGTACTGGGCTGATTTCGGACTCGAAAAAGTAAAAAAGTAAGTGTGTGACAGCAATATTTTATGTTTTATACTTTAAACTTGATAGTTGAGGCTTTATTTAAATATAATTTCGGAGCTATGTATTCACTGCTCTGTAATAGTCTATAAGCATAAGTATTTCTGTATTTTAAGAAGATACCGTGCGTGTTTATGTTTTGTTTCGTTTTTCAATGCCAAAAAATATGTCAGGCTTCTCTAGTTTCCCGGAGTGCTGAGTTATCGAGAGTTGAGGTTTCGGTGTTCTGATGTTGACCATATGACTCTAAAATGCTTTAAAAAATTTTAAAACTCACTATTTTTCATCTAAAATTCAGAAAATTTTCTGCGGCAAGACCTCCAGTATGGGCCCCCCAATATTTTTCATAAGTCGGCGCCTCTGGCTACAGTTCCACCGGAGAAACATTGTGGAACATTTTTGTTGCTGTTGCGTGTTTCCGAAAATGTTCCCGAATGTTCCTAAATGTTCCTCAAAATTTCTTTATGTTTCGGCAACAAATGTTGACTACTTGTCACCCTTCAAGCTACGATTCCACCGGAGGAACATTCTTGTTGCAGTTCATTGTTTCCGTAAATGTTCCAAAATGATCCTCAAATTTCTTTATTTTTCGGCAACAAATGTTGACTGTTCCTACTTGTGGCCGGTTTCCATTTTGAGCGGCAAACTTCAAAAGAAAATAGGAAACATTTGTGAAAAAATCTGTGTTGCTATCGCAGTGAAAACGTATCGAGAACGCAACTAGTAAACATTCGTGTCGCAGATTTTCAGTGTGCAGTGAAGTACGAAATAGTATATTACATACCGAGCGGGGAAGTAATCTATTACAGCCGAACGGCAAGGTAGCATACCGAGGTGTGTTGCAGACGTGAGGCTGGAATGATTTTCCCCGAGGTTTGTATACTATTTTACTCACAATCTATCACATTAATAATTAAGTTCTGATAATAATAATTATTACTTGTATTAATTAGGCAACATAAAAAGTTGATTGGTTCAACCATAGATTCGATCTGACAGTTGAGTCATAATTCACAATTTAATTTTTGACAATATTAACGAATATTATGTCCGACTGCGAATTTGCATCCACACCACCAGAACTTCGAGTAGCTGCAGAACTAGCATCCCAAGGGCTTATTCCTGTGAAAAGCAGAGGAAGGTATGTGAATACGTACGAAGCGTATATTAACTGGTGCGTGACTAAAGGGGCGCTGCACACCTCTGAGACTGTGCTCCTTGCCTATTTTGGTGAATTCAGTAATCAGAATAAAGCCAGTACATTATGGTCAAGGTACTCGATGCTACGAACACTATTAAATATTAGGCATAATGTTGACATCAGTAATTATGCAAAATTGCGAGCATACTTGAAAAGGCAGAATGTGGGATACAAAGCTAAAAAGTCCAGTGTTCTTTCCGAAGCAAACATCGATAAATTTCTTAACGATGCTCCGATAGAATATATCCCTCAAAAGGTAACATTTTAATTTCTTTAGTACATATTAAAAATGTTAAAGTACAAATTTCTTTCAGGTTGCATTGATTATTGGCATTTCCGGAGCTTGCAGGTGTGATGAACTTCTAAAAGTGAAAATAAATGATTTGGAAATTTTAGAAAATCGGATTATAATAACGATTCCTATAACCAAAACCTATTCCTCGCGTACATTTGTGATTACAAAACCGGAATGGATTAAAGTAGTGAAACAATACTGTGACAAGCGCAACAACATCGACTGTGAAAGATTGTTCTTACAAATGAGGTTTGGCAAAGTTATACGACAGCCTTTTGGGCATAATTCTATCGGAAGTTTTCCCAAAAAAATTGCAACCTTTTTAAAGCTACAAAATGTTAATGGGTTCACAGGTCATTGTTTCAGACGTACTTCAGCGACATTATTAGCAAATACAGGCGGAGACATTCTACAGTTGTAGAGATTAGGAGGGTGGAAATCTAGTACCGTGGCTGAAGGTTATGTGGAGAATTCTTTGCACGGACTAAATAGTAGTAAAAATAGCTAATATGTTGTCTCATGCTGAAAATCTTAGAACGTCGGCATCATCATCGAATTCTGAAACGCATAACTTTAAGCAACAAGGTCTTGCTTTAACGGTCAATAGTAATCATAATTCGAATGTAACTATCAATATTTATAATTCCAAATAGTTTTTTTTACATTGAATGAATATCGAGTTAATTCTGATTTATTTCCATGCTAGTAGGTAAAGTGACACAAGCTAGCCGGTAAAGTGACATTTGCTAGCCGGTAGAGTGACATTTGCTAGCCGGGAAAGTTATTTTTGCTAGCCGGGAAAGTTATATTTGCTAGCCGGGAAAGTATGAAGTATGTAATGAAGCGCTTCCCGACTGTTCTGAAGGTTAGAAAACCATCGATTACCGATCGATTGTGAGTAAACGAATAAATATATAGCTACATTTCCACCGGAGGAACACTGAGAACATTTTTGTTGCTGTTGCTTGTTCCAAAATGTTTTCTTGAAATTTCTTCATGTTTCGGCAATAAATGTTGACTGTTTCTACTAGATAATATGCAACTATTGACAATTTTAGTTGCTTCAGTGGAAACAAGAAGTTTACGTTTGTTGCCATAAGTTTTACTATTGGCAACAAGGAGAAACATTCAGCAACAAAATGTTCCACAACGTTCCTCCGGTGGAACTGTAGCTTCATGGGGCATTTCAAACAATCTTTAATAATCGTTTGAGAGCTAAATTAAAATGAATCAACAAAAATAATGTTTTTTTCATATAAGTAATGTTTCATATTGAAACAATGGTTTAAAAAAACAATTTTCACGTTTGTTAAATAGCATACGTCTGGCGTACGTTTCGGTGAAACTTCAACTTCTTCAGATGTTAAATGCAAACTAAATATATTTCTCCATCATATCGAATACGAAAAATGACAAATTCGATATAACGGAAAAATATATTTAGTTTGCATTTAGCATCTGAACCAACTTAATCAAGGGAAAGTGCAAAACCAGGGATCAAAAGATATACCAGACATCACTAAGGCAGAAACATACCGCGACCTCAAAAAAAAAAAAGAAAAACAACAAAGCCCCAGGCGAAGATGAGGTTGTAACTGAAGCAATAAGGATGGGAGGACCGATACTAATAGAGAAAATGCATACTCTGTTTAATTTGTGTCTACAAAATCAAGAGATAACCTTAAAGTTGAACAATGCCACTACCATTCTACTAGACAAAAAAGGAGATAATACTCGATTAGACAACTATAGACCCATAAGCCTACTGAACCAGATTTACAAAATATATACCCGCATAATAACAACCAGACTGGAATCAAAATTTGACCTATACCAGTCAAGAGACCAGGCAGGGTTCCGAACAGGATTTGGGACGAATGACCACCTTCAAAGCCTGAAAACGTTAATAGAAAAGACAATAGAATATAATAGACCATAAGTTCTAGTTTTCGTAGACTTCCAAAAGGCGTTTGACACAGTGGAAATGTATGCTATCATCCAGGCTCTCAAAGAATGCAGAATAGACCCCAGTACACCCAAAATGTATATGATATATATAAACATGCAACAACGACTGTAAGATTACATAAAACTACGCAGAAAATAAATATAAAACGAGGGGTACGACAGGGAGACACTTTATCACCAAAACTATTCACAGCGGTTTTAGAATACGGTTTCAAGAGACTAAATTGGGATAACAAGGGTATTACAATACATGGAGAACAACTAAATAATCTTCGATTCGCGGATGATATAGTGTTGATTGCGGATGATCTAAGTGAAGCACGAGATATCCTGAAACAACTCCAGAACGAAATGGAAGCAGTCGGTCTGAACATAAACTATGCCAAAACTAAGGCAATGACAAACCTAGTACCAACAGGAAATATATGCATAAAGGGAGCGCAAGTAGAATATGTAGAAAAATACACCTATTTGGGACACGAATTAAAGATCAGCCGGGACAACCAAACTTGTGAACATCTAAGGCGCATAAACCTCGGATGGGCAGCATACGGCAAATTGAGACACATATTTAATGACAAAATTCCTATAAGTCTGAAAAAAAAAGACTTTGAACACGTGTATCCTACCGGTTCTCACATATGGGGCAGAAACCCTAACGCTCACAAAGACCTCAGCAAGGAAATTGAGTGTCACGCAAAGGAAGATGGAAAGATCTATGCTGGGGATATCACTCAGAGACAGAGTAAGAAATGAGGAGATTCGTAGAAAAACAAAGGTAGAAGACATAATTGAAAAGATCTCAAAGTCGAAATGGAGGTGGGCCAGTCATGTAGCACGACAAACAGATCAGAGATGGACGAAAAAACTTCTGGAATGGAGGCCATGGTCAGACGAACGAAATCCCAGAAGACCACCCACCAGATGGACAGACGATTTAAAAAAGATCAATACCAACTGGATTACAGCGGCACAGGACCGAGAAACTTGGAAGAAACTTGAGGAGGCCTATGTCCGACAGCGGACGCAGATGGCTGGGGGATGATGATGATGATCTGAAGAAGGTAAATTCACGTTTCTAAAGGTTCAACAATAATTAAGACATAAATGAATGTCAATCTAGAAATTTTTTTCCAGGACGTACATATATTTTATCAAATTGAAATAGACTATGTATAGGTACATATAGAAATGAATATTGAACTGAAAAATTATGGCACTTCTCAAATTTATTCATCAACTATATTTTTATCAATTTAAAAACAAAAGGAGAAAGGGGATTTACAGAAGCACATCAACATGTACTGCGGCCGGGATGTAGGTAAATTATCTGTGTTTACGGTTCGATTTTTTACTGCAACTTTGAAAAATATGAACAATCTTCCAAGATTTCAGAAAATACCGGAAGATCTATGGTCCAATTTTCTTTTAACTAAGAAACCCTGGGTGCATACCATACCTACACCTGATAACCTGGTTTGGCACATACGTATGTATTAAATTTTCCATTGAATTGTTTGAGACCAATAACTATGGTTCATATTGATAAATATTATTTTCATTATACTTCTTTGAAATCACCTTATTTTCATCTATATACGTAATATTGTAAGATGGGCTTTTCCGGGCTAGCGCACGGAAACAGCGCATGGAAAAACTTTGAGAATAACTATGGAAACGAATTATACATGCCAAGCACTGTATTCTCAGCATTGTTTATTTTCTGTCAATCGAATTTATGCCAACAGAATGAACTGAAGAAGAAAATCCCGAAATTCCCGATAATATCCTAGAGCAAGCGGCACAAGCGACCGCGAATTTATTTCCAGTGGAATCCAGGTCGAGATATGAACACGAATATCAACTTTTTATAGAATGGCAAAATCTGAACAAAATCAAAATTATAAGTGAAGAAATGCTTCTAGTTCATTTTGTCGAAAAATCTAAATCTATGATATCTTCCACGTTATGGAGTTGATTCTCACTGCTAAAGATTTGTTTGGTCATAAAAGATAATGACATCAACAAATATCCAAAAACTATTGCTTTCCTGAAGCGTCAAGCTGTAGGATATATTCCAAAAAAGTCCAAAGTTTTGACAGCAGAACAGTAACAAAATTTTTATGTGAATCTCCAGATGAACAATATCTACTACCAAAAGCAATTTTAGTGTTTGGGATCTTTGGTGCGTGTCGAAGAGATGATTTAATACGTTCAAATTTAGAAGATGTGGTAGATAATGTGCGCTTTCTTCTCGTGTTTTTACGATATGGAAAAACCCATACATCAAAAAGTTTTACCATTACGAATGAAGTATGTACATTTGAGCCTTGCATCATTTATAGTAAATAATAGGCTCCACGACCTAAAAAATATGAACAGCCGAAGATTATTTGTTGCATATCGAAATGGAAGGTGTTACAATCAACACGTTGGATGCCATACCATCAGTGGTGTTTCGAAAATTGTTGCAGAGTACATAAAACTAGAAGATTCCAGAAAATATACCAGGCATGGAGTAAGGCGTTCTTCGACAACCATGTTGTTGGAAAGAGGCGCTGATTTACTCACTGTGAAAAGACACGGAGGATGGCGTTCTTCCAATATATCAGAAGGATATATAGGACGGTCTATACAAAGAACAATTGAGGTATCACGTAAACTGTTTAACCCTTCTCACTCGCAAGAGTATGTTTCAGTAACTGCAGTTTCGCAAATTGAAACTCCAAAAGGACTGGACCTGTGCAATAATACGAATTGTACGACAAACATAAACATTAATAATAATTCGAATTCAAAACAGTATTTGTTAACGCTGATTTTAGTCCAAGATCCCAGAGCCGCCAGACATTACTTATTTTCTCAGCAATAATATATGGAATGAAGTAGTGTTTTTATGTACTTTCAGTGTATGGATACCTGCTACCTTGTGCCGACGGCCAATTTCCAGGTATAAGGTGCTAAAGATGGAAAAAACTCAACTCACTTTTCTTATTTTCTCAGTCTTGATTTTTATATATGATACCAAGGGAACTATTTCAATAACATACGCAAGCAGCCAGACCGATCGAATAGGCCAAACATCTCGCTAGACACAAATAAAGTGTCCCAATGAGTATGACTGTATGAGCGAAATGTCATGACATAGATAATCACTATCGCGCTTAAATGAGCAAATCATGACATTTCGCTCATACTGTCATACTCATAACATAGGGACACTTTATTTGTGCCTGGCGAGATGTTTGGCACATACGATCGGTCTGGCTGCTTGCATAAGGTATTGATATAGTTCCCTGAGTATCGTATAGAAAATAAGAAAAGTTAGTTGAGTTTTTTCCGTATTTAGCACCTGATACCTGAAAATTGGCCGTCGACACAAGGTAGCAGGTTATCCATACACGGAAAGTACATACGAACACTACTTCATCCTTCAAATATTATTACTGAGAATATTTCTCTCCTGTCAAAAATCCCTTGTAAATGGAATGCAATTATCGAAAATTACAGCGATAATTGTATTGTAGAAAGCGGAAGAGCCCTGCGATAATTGGATTGTAGACTGATAATTGCATAGTAGCATAGTTCATAATACCGAAAGAGCCCTGCGATAATTGCATTGTAGATAATTGCATAGTAGCATAGTTCATATCACGGTTATTGATGACAAGCTGAGAATTTATGAATTACTAACGTCAGTTTGACAAGTTGAAAGTTTATTCGGGAAATATTACCCCAAATCACACTCGTGCATCAAAATAACCGGATAATTTCGCATTCCAGCGTGTTGTCTTTAAAAAACTGCATTCGGAAATTTTCATATTTTGGAGAAAAATGAAAATGAAGTCATGCAGTTTTTTGACAACACGCTGTCATGCAAAATTATCGGTAATTTTGATGCACTTGTGCAATTACTTACGAAAATAAGTAACGTCTGGCGGCTCTGGGATCTTGCTCTATTTGATAGTATAGTTATAGTTAGTTGATTTTCTTACTCTAGTAATTCCAAGTTTTTTCATTCCTACAACTGTTTTCTTTTTCAACGAAGTATAATAAAAACTATCGTTTATTACACGTACAGAAATGATTTTTTCATGCATGCATGACTTCCCTGAGAATTTGTCGCACGCGCACGGAATAGTATATTGTATAATTAGTGGGAAAAGCATAATATTCCCAAACGACTGTGATAATTACCCACGAATTATACATACTATTTTTTCTTCGATCGTTGATTTACATTTAAAAAATGAATTAAAAAATATTTCATTCAAGATCTAATCAAGTAAGTTTAAATAGGTTTCTCTCTGTTCATATTGAAATATAGAAGTGGTAAACATGGAAATTACTTCGTTATGACAAAAGTAAAATAATTTTAAAGCCGGTTTTGTTTGATTCGTTGTATTTTATAAGGAATTAAAAAAGAATTAGGGAACATGAACACTGATAGTGATTATTTGTTACCTTGCACGCCGCCTGAAGTAGTAGAAGCCGCGAACGTTGCTTCACTTAATTTACTTACGGTGAAATCCAGAGAGAAGTATGAACTTGCGTACCAACGCTTCATGGATTTTTGCAGAAAAAACAACAGTGTATCCTTTTCTGAGAATTTACTGATGGCGTATGTTGCTGAATTGGCAATAAATGTAAATATGAACAACAATTATAAAAATTAAAACCATACTTTGTTTCATTTTATTGTAATAATCCATTTGTAACATTACCACACGCTACAACAGTGCGGTAAGAATATTACCGCACTGTTATTTTCTAATAGCTCAGCAACTACACACTATTCTGGAATGTTGAGCTTTGTGCATAGAAAACAGGTCAAAATAGTGTCACTTTTCCCACGATCGAAGAAAAAAATCATTATTTCCAGACTCGTAATGAAAAATACTATTTTACTAATATAGCGAATGATTTTGGTGAAAATATCATCCCTAAAAACATACTATAACATGCATGTGGTTTTTTTTTGCGGATTACAATACGAAATATACTAGATATGAATGTGAGATTCTTAATAAAAGAAAGAGATGGTGATGTCCCAACAGGTTAGGGTGATTTCCGAGAATCTGCCCTTCACAGTTGCCAATGGTAACGCATCGGAGTCGCGTCGGTGATACAACAGCATCTGCGGCGGTACATTACAAACCAGAGCAAGTTGCACTAATTATGAAGGTAATTAGGATAAGCTGGCACGGTTAGTTAGGGCGGCGATCGTTGGGCCGCCATTGTGACGAAGATGCGGTAATTGGCGAGAGTTATGGCTCGTTTATATTGTCGTGAAGACGATAATTGCGAACTTTATCTGCATCGCGTATCTGAGGCTATGGTTTATACGTTCAAGATAAGATGAAGAAATATGACTCCGTATCGAAAAAAGACTGAAATATTTCCAGAGTTCCAGAGTCAATGTTAGTTAACTTTTTTTTTTTTTTGATATAAGTTTTGTTTTTTGTTTGTTAAAATGACTAATTCTTCTGAATGGAACACAAGGTTATACTGCTAAAAATATGAAGAGAACATATGACAACAACTGTCAAATCGGTTGGTCTCAATAAATCCAGATCATAGATTAACAAGAAAGAATGTATGAGGAATTCCCGGAACATTTTTCATAACCTGTAAATTATATTATTATTATTAATTAATTAAAATTATTATTTTATGTTGTCTGTGATTTGTTTTTAAAAAAGCATACAAATATTACTTTTCGGAAGTGCCTGGCCAGGGCCGGCCTGAGGGGTGTGCGAAGTATGCAGCCGCACACTCAAGCCTTTTGGAGGGGCATGAAATTGACCAATTTTTGTAAAAAAAAAAAATGATAAATTTATATATATATATATATATATATATATATATATATATATATTATATTCTCTTTAATTAATAACAATGGTAAAAGAGGCCTCGGTAGCCCAGCGGTAAGGTGAACTGCCTTCTGCCGTTTGTATACCGAGGATTGTGGGTTCGATTCCCACC